>CAJHQP010003791.1:0-62714 GCA_905132765.1 Moricandia arvensis | reverse complement strand
TCGCCGAAAGAGTTGGCGGCAATAGTACAGTCTTCACTGCTCGGAACGTCGGGGACGAGCCCAACGCAGCGAATCGAACTCACTCATGCCATTCGAAACTCCTTCTCCTCTCTTCAGAATCTCCTGTCTTTCCCGGTACTCGATTTGGGATCCTTCCCGTAGCTTTCAAGTTTCAAACTTTTCCGATTTCTCTTGAGCTCTGATTCTTTTTTTTTTCTGTTTCAGCCTCCGAAGGCGTCCGATAGAGCGCAAGTTCAGTCCCGAGAGATTCGACTGCCTGATTCGTTACCCATATCTTTGGATGACCAAGATGTGGCGATTGTAAGTGTTTGCTGCTTCTCAGTGGACACCGATTAGAAGCAAAGTTCCTCTCTAGTTATAATACAACCTATAAATGCAATTTAGAACCTTTTCGCTTTTGTTTTAGTTTTCTTGATCTTTAGTATTGCTTGAACACAGATTCTATCTTCTATAAGAACTAATCTAACGACCGTGTTTTTCATCTTTTACTGTTACTGATTGTAGAGCTTGAAACTGAGTGATGAGCTTCACCTAAACGAGATAGATTCTGTTCGTCTCCTTGTTTCTGCAAACCAGGAGGTCGATCCCCTTCACTTTGCTTTCACTCTCACCTCTTAGCTTCTAAAAGTTCTGGAGTTTTTTTTTGGGATTTGCTCTTATATTTCATCCTATGCTTAGTGGGGCTTGATGGGACGGGACCCGCTTGAGATTCAACGGCTTGCAACTGGACTATGGTACACATGGAGAAGAGATCTTACATCAACGCTCTACACACTCCTGAGGGTAGCCGCCACTCATGTTCTATTTCTAGCTATTTTCTCCTTGTATTCTTCTTTGCATCACCACACGTTTCCCTTTTTCTTGTTGAACAGGCAGTTGTTATGGACCAGGGGCTTGAACTTGATCTTATAGCTGACATTCAGGGATTGTTAGAAGATCTCATTAAAGCTGGGCTCAGACAACGGTTAATTAATCTTATAAAGGTAATTACCTCGTAGGTTTTCTTGGGATAAATCCTCATACGTTCATGTTGTGCAATCTGTATAGTTCGTGGAGTACTCATGGAGACATCTGTTTCGCTACAGCTTATCAATCTACTTTTTCATTTATTTCTGAGAGTTTTATCATTTTTTTTTCCGATTAATTATTTGAAGTCTTCACAAACTTTTCGAAATTTCTACTGTGTAACTAGTACTTTAGTGAACGTTGAACCATGGGGTAAACATAAAAGTATTGTGACCACTAAATGTTTATCCACATCGTGAAAATGATTGTTTACTGTTTTCACCTGTTCTTTTTTTTTGAACCGTTGGGTTACTGTTTTTTGATACTTTAAAATTCTCAACTACACAAGCTTTATAGCTCAAGACGCTTGGGTAATTTTACATCCTATGTGAGCCTCACTTTTTGAAATTTGTTTTACCTGACTCAATAGAAGCTTTAAATTCAAAGAGAGTTGCGGTTCCAATTTGTAACCCTTGTTATTAACATCTTTCTTTGCATTAAGAACAACATGAGTTCAAGCGTCATCTTTTGAATACGTCAGTACATTAGCTTTGGATTATAGAGTTCATATCAAACGAAAGATTTCATTTTAAGCTCAGACAGTTAATGACTGTCCCCTAAATCAATTATCTTTATAGCTGAACGTTTTAAGCAAAATAAGCTTTAAGATCTTGCGACATTTATTTTATTTCTCTTAGCCATCATAATGTTATGATTTTCATGATATATAACTAATATTTTGTTGTTAGGAACTCAATCGGGAGGAACCTTCTGGCGTGGGTGGGCCCTTATGTGAGAGATATCTTATTGACTCGAGAGGTGCTCTTGTTGAACGAAGAGCTGTTGTTCATAGGGAAAGACTGATCCTGGGACATTGCCTTGTTCTTTCGATTTTGGTTGATAGACCTGGTAAGCTTGACTATTTTATTAAAGCTTTTGCGCGAAGGATGCTGCCACTTGTGTAAGGAATTGAGTGCTGTTTTTTTGTAAGTTCTATTGTATACCATAGCAAGTAAAACTACTGATAAGTTGTTGCATAAGTTTGCTAGGAAACTTATGTGCCAGACTAGTTAGGTCGTTACGCAGTCTGCTATGAATATATTGTGTTTTCATTTATGTTATGTCTGTGTTGGCACGCATTGAATGTGCTTGCATGCTTGATGAAGTTGAGTTTCGTATGTGATTTATGGTGTTTGATATATATCCTACTTTTTTTCTTGTTTTGTTCCATGGATATCAAAATGGTTAACCTATAGTACTATAACACTGCTGTTATTTTTGTTTTTGCTCTGAGGATATTTGCTATTTCATTGACAATGTGTCATGCTTCTAAGAAATTTGTTCGTCGCAGGTCCAAAAGATGTGAAGGACGTATACAATGTTTTAAAAGACAATGCAGCTCAATTAACTCAAGGAAATGACACCATAAATTATCAGGTTCATGCTGCTAATCCTCATGGAAGCTTTTATGATTTTACGTCATTTGCTGCTTATTATATCTATGTTTTCTGTATCACGTAACATGATTATTTCTTTGTTGCAGATTAATTTTAGTCTTCTGTTTTCTCTCATCATCACCTTCATATCAGATGCTATCAGTGCACTATCGGATAAGTCATCTATGATATCTCAAGATGCTTCGTTTAGGACAGAATTTCAGAATATTGTAAGACGAGTTTATTCATCTTCTGTCCCGACTTGTCCGTGTCACTGAAAACTGACACATAAAAATACACTTCAGGTCATGGCTTCTGGCAGTGACCTCACTGCTGATGGCTTCATTGGTGGCATAAGGCTTGCATGGGCTGTGCATTTAATGTTAATAAACGATGGATTATCTGGAATGGATACAATTTCTGCTGCGTCAACAACTGACATGGGGCACATATTCTCCTGCCTGGAGTCCATCTTTTCAAAAAATGTGTTTCAATTTTTGCTGGATAATGTTCTTCAAACTGCAGCCTATCAGGTACTTTAATTTTAGACATCATTGCCAACGATTCTGTGTGCTCTGTTTATGTTTGTCAAATGCTGGGCACCTTTCTGGATTCTCTGCGACTTAATATCATTTGACGAACATTAACTGTGAAGAGTTACTTTTATTTCCCAGCTAGTAGATGACATATTTGAATTCTTGAGCTTTTATTGAAGAAAAGTTGTGATATAGATCTCTACTTGAGAATATGATTTTATTACGGGTTCCTCTTGGATGTGTTATTTATTCGTGCATAATCACTATGATCTTGCTTAATTAGTTACTCTCAAATTTAAGCCTCGTTACAGATTTTTATCTTTGATTTTACTTTTCAACCCAAAGTTGCCCTTGTGTGGGTCTATCAGTGACTGACATTTTGGTGGTTGCACACGCAGAATGACGAGGAGGACATGATATACATATATAATGCGTATCTACACAAGTTAACCTCTTGTTTTTTATCTCACCCGATTGCAAGAGACAAGGTTTGTTGAGTATCTTTACCTAGCATCTACATGTAATTTCTTGCGTCTAACCTGATAATTCTTATATTTCAGGTGAAGGAATCCAAGGACATGGCTATGAGTGTTCTTAACTCTTACCGAGTTGGCGATTCACTTGACGGAAATATGCAGACTGAAGAGGCTGACAGGCCACTGCCCTTTATTTCCCTTATGGAGTTTGTAAGCAACATATATCAGGTAAAGAACCACTAGCTAGCCGCATAGTTACTATTTTCTATGTTTTGTTATCGTTTCTTGAGAAAATGTTCCAGTATAAGTACTGTTGATATGTTTTTGAAGCTAATTTTGTCTCGCAGCAGAGTGAGCATCGGGAAACCAAACCGATTGGCTCATATTTCATTTTTCATACCATATGCCTTCTTCCAAGTCTTGATATTTACAAGCTTTTGCAGAAAGAACCTGAACTACTCTACGGAAATGATGTCTTGTGGACTTTTGTAAATTTTGCCGGAGAGGACCACACAAATTTCAAAACTCTAGTGGCGTTCTTGGAAATGCTGTGTACCTTGGTATGATAAGTCTTTATATTCTTTTTATGGAACCTCATTTACCCCGTTATCCATTAAGTTTACTTACTGTCATCTGTTCTCTGTCCAGGCTTCCACTCAAGAAGGTGCTTCTAAGGTTTATGAGTTGCTCAAAGGTACAGCATTTCGCAGTATAGGATGGGCCACTTTGTTTGATTGCATAAGAATTTACGATGATAAATTCAAGCAGTCTCTTCAAACTGCTGGAACGATGATGCCAGACTTCCTGGAGGGCGATGCAAAAGCACTTGTTGCATATCTGAACGTACTTCAAAAGGTCACATAGCGTTATTTAAATGTATTCTGGTTCTACTTTTTTTCTAAATTTAACCTTTATGGATTGATAAATAAGGTGGCTCCTAAGAAGCATGGCTTAACTGCGATTCAGTTCTAATTGCTTACATAAGTGCTTTCTCTCTTCACGTGGATACTTTTCATCTTGAAACTTATGTTTCAACATTCTTGCAAATGCCTCCTCATCTGGGAGGGATTGGACAATATGTTGTTTAAACATCCTTGCAAATGATTTCTCTTCTGTCAACTGTTTTTTACTGCATATCTTTTTTATGTGGCCAGTAAGTGTGTGGTTTCATATTCTGCAGGTTATTGAGAATGGTAATCCTACTGAGAGGAAAAATTGGTTTCCTGATATCGAACCATTTTTTAAGCTTCTTGGTTACGAAAACGTTCCTCCATATCTGAAGGTCCGTGGCATGCTGGAGATCCTTCTCCTTACGCTTTGACTGTCAAATGATCTGTAAACAGCCACTGGCATCAGTAAATATCTAACTTGCGTTTTTGGTAACTGTATTTTCTGCAGGGAGCTCTTAGGAATACCATTACTGCTTTTGTTGATGTATTTCCAGAAATGAGGGACTCTATCTGGGCTTTTCTTGAGCAGTATGATCTGCCGGTTGTCGTGGGATCACCGGTTGGAAAGACTGACCAATCTTCTCAGGTAAATGCTTGGCTTCATAGGGGGTATTATTAATAGACATCTCAACTTCATTTCTTTTGTAGTTATTTAGATTTTTATCACTGCATTGCTTTTTTTTTTACTTATGCATCAAAGAGTGTTTGTCATCCTGCAAAAGGTTATTTATTTTTCCATGTAATTTGTCACAATATTGATATTTGTCTTATTCCTTCGACAACTTCATAATAAGTTGAAAGACTTTCATGTGATGTTTTTTTTTCCTGAGTACTCACATAACTCGTTGTTCTATGTTCGATGTAGGTAAAGTTGGTATGGCATGTATTGTTTGGTGCAGCTTTGTGTTATTCCTGGTGGAGTAACCTAATTAAGATTCTTTTATATGTAGGTCTATGATATGCAGTTCGAGTTAAATGAAATAGAAGCAAGGAGAGAACAATATCCTTCAACAATATCGTTCCTTAATCTTATTAACGCTCTGATTGCCGGAGAGAAGGATGTGACTGATCGTGGTCGTAGGTAGTAGCCTTAGATTGTCGTATCTTGACGCAAATCTTAGTCGGGAATTTGGGGGCTAACGTGTTTTATATATATATTTTTTTGTAGATTTATTGGCATCTTCAGATTTGTTTATGATCATGTATTCGCCCCCTTTCCTCAAAGGGCATACGCAGATCCTTGTGAGAAGTGGCAATTGGTTGTTGCATGCCTTCAACATTTTCACATGTAAACTTGTGCTTCTACTTTCGATGCTTCTTTTTCTTTATCTGCCACAATATTATTTTTAAATGTGTATATGCATGTTGAAGACTTGATTAACATTTTCTGCATTTCACTTCAGGATCTTAAGCATGTATGATCTTCAGGAGGAGGATCTTGATGGATTTACTGAGCGTTCACATTTGGTGTCAGCTGAAACATCTTCACTACAAACGCAGCTACCAGTTATAGAATTATTAAAAGTAGTAACTAAAATTTTCTTGCTTTTTGTTTTTACAGTGGAAACACAATCCTTATCTCAAGTAGACATGTATAGAATATATATAATTGGTTCAACTTTTTTTTTTTCAGGATTTCATGAGTGGGAAAACACTGTATAGGAACCTTATGAGTGTCCTTCAGGTTGGGGTCAATTCCATCATGAGTGAGCGAATGAGTAAAACTTACGGGAAGATCTTGGAAAAGGCTGTGCAACTCTCTTTGGAAATCTTATTACATGTCTTTGAGAAGGATTTACTTGTTTCTGATGTCTGGCGTCCGCTGTACCAGGTACCTTGTTGTTCTTGATGCATCAAAGCTTTACTTTGTGTATCTTCTAATTTCTCGAACCCCTTAGTATGTAGTGGAAATGCAGTTATATATATAAAGTTGTTTTTTCAAAGAGTATTCATAGGGTCTTCTGAACACAGAGTCAGAGATTACTGGTACGGTGTAGGAAGTTGACATCATCTGTTACTAAATTTAGCTATTTCATCAATCTATACAACTTCCAAAACCGTACCCGTTGTATTCTAAAATTTGCACACTTTGTTCGTCTGCATTTTTTCTCTTAATTTTGATCAGCATTCTATTGTCTTATTAACAATGATGATGTATGCCTCTTCGTGCATACTATTAAAATAAGGTTACTAACATTAAGTCGAAGCTGAAGGGTACAGAAGTTCAGGCAATTTCCTTTGTGATCTTAACCTACTTGACTAATAGCAATAAATAGTATTCCTTCCTCAACCTGCTCAACTGTTGTGTTACATGGTGTAAAATATGAATCTGGCCACTGTTGTTAATTTGTTATTGCTTGACGAGTCGTGGAATTAATGTCCAACTGTCTATAGTTTAAACGAACATTTTTTTTTCTTCATGAAGCACATTCAGTAGCCCCTTTCATGTTTTTATGTTATAAGGCACAAGACGGGCAGGTAACTTAATGTTTAATTTTGTTATTTCTGCAGCCTTTGGATATAATTCTCTCGCAAGATCATAATCAAATTGTTGCCTTGCTTGAGTATGTCAGATATGATTCTCTTCCTCAGATTCAAAGATCGTCAATCAAATTGATGAACATTTTAAGGTGATAACAAAATTTCATAGAACCTCTTCTTTTCATTTTTAGTCTGTTCAGTCACATGTAACTTCTTTCTTAGATAGCATTAACATATCCCATTATGAACTGCTTTCAGATACACTAGTTTTAAAAATATTTGATTGATTTCCTTTGCTATGTATAATGAGTTTGACCTTGTGTTTTAATTAATCATACTTTTGTGACAGTTCTCGCTTGGTTGGACTCGTTCCAATGCTGATTAAAATGAACGCTGCAAATTCCTTGATTGAGGATTATGCGTCCTGCCTTGAGCTACGACTTGAAGAGGGTGAAGTTGTAGAGAACAGTTGCGATGATCTAGGGGTCCTTATTATGCAGGTTAATTTCATCAATTGATGGGTTCACTTTGTAGAATATCATACTATGTGCCCTATGGTTTGGTCTAGGGATGTTAAATGGGTTTTCTTCGCTTTTTGTAATGGGTTTTATTGTCTTTCATTATAATTGATTTATCCGTACACCTTATATAATCTCAACGATATGACCATTACACTTGTAGCTCCTGGTTGATAGTATCAACCGGCCTGCACCAAGTATCACTCATTTGCTTCTTAAGTTTGACCTGGATGCCCCCGTGGAAGGCACAGTTTTGCAGCCTAAGTTCCACTACAGGTTTGCTTGTCATTTGTTGCATGATATCATAATGTATTTCTTCAACCATAATCTTCATTTCTTGTTTTTTTTTTTTTTTTGCAATGTGCAGTTGCCTTAAGGTTATTCTTGAAATGCTGGAGAAACTCCCAAACCCTAATATAAACTTCTTACTCTTTGAGTTTGGATTTCAGGTGAGACATGCTGATCCAGGATGATATTTATCTGGTCTAAAAGAAGTTGTATCTGGTCAATTGTTTTTTAACCATCTTTCACTCTTTGCAGCTTTTGTGTGAGTTGAGTTTGGATCCATTAACTAGTGGGCCAATCATGGAGCTCTTGAGCAGCAAAAAGTATCAGTTTTTTCTTCGGGTACACTAGATTATCTTCTCCTTGTACTTGAACGTGCCACTCTTTCCTTGGTGGGCTGGCCATCTAATCACAAGTGACTTATTGTTTACTCATCCCTTCTTATATGCGTTAATGTTGCAGCATCTCGATACCATTGGTATTGCTACTCTTCCGAAAAGAAGTGGTAGCCAGACGCTCCGTATTAGTTCACTTCATCAGGTATCTGCTTACTTTCTTAATAGTATCTTACCAGTTCATTCTTTGTATCCACCATTTTTGTGTATGATATTTCTTCTAAAATATTGACTGCTTATATGCAGTTTTCTTTCTTTTTAGTAGTGTACTACCTATGTTAATTTTTTTCACCCAATCCCTTGTGTAAAAAAATTTCTTACCAAATCTATAATCCTACCACCAGTAATGTTTCTTCTTTTCATCCCATGTCCAAAATGATACCACATATACGTAATATTTCTTCGGCTAGTTTTTCATAGGCGAAAATGATAAGCTGCATATCTGCACTATTTCTTTCTTATTGTGACACCTTGAAATTTCTGTAGGTTCGTTTCTTGCTATATCATCTGTATGCAATTTCTGCTTGCTAAGTTATCATGTGTTCTGTTTCTGCTATGTCTGTCTGTGGTTAAAATATTGAATGCAAACAATGCTACGCTTTTTCTCTCTTTTTTTTTCGTTAGTAATAGTATTCCATCATCCGATTGTGTTCGTAGAGCAGATCAATAATTTATTTCAATGTTACGGAGTCCTTTCTGTTTTTGATATTATTTCTCATTTATCAATCTCTACCTTTCTCAGAGGGCGTGGTTATTAAAGCTCCTAGCTATTGCAATGCATACTGGTTCTGGAAGCAGTTCAGATCACCTAGAGGTGTGTCAGAGCATACTTTCTCATCTTTTTGGGCGGGAGGTAACGGAAGCAGGGAACGAACTTTATCTTTCCAGTACATATCCTCTTCAGGATGGTCTTGATTATGCTGGAACTAGTTCACTCAGTAAAAGTAAGGTGAGTTTAGAATCTCTAATTGTTTGATTCTTAATCTATGCGAATTTAGAAACTTCCTTGTTTTATCCCTACGGTCTAATAATGATACTCTCGCTGATGTTCTTCCCGAATGATTATTAGTTCTTATGTTTATTGACCGACATGTGTAGCACTGACTGACAGTCTACCATTTTATTTATTAGACCATCCATGCATGATAGAAATAACTGTACCGACTCCACTCTTTCTGAACTGAAGTCAGCAGCATGCAATCACCCAATAGTTAGTTTTCCTTGAACAGTAGTATTTAAAAAAAATTATGTCGCCTTTTCCCATGCAACATCACTTTCTTTCACTGGATTTCTGAAAGCTGTACATCTCATCATTTCTTCCGTAGTTTGAAGTTGTTCATGGGTGCAGCTTTCTTACTTCTTTTTTTCTCTTTTTGAATTGAGTTCAGGTATTGGCGTTGCTTGAAATCCTCCAGTTTAGATCTCCTGATGCTTCGATGCAGCTTCCTCAAATTGTGTCAAGCCGAAAGTATGACACATTGGTAAGGGTTGAGAATTATGGCTGTGTGTCTGCGTTGAGTATATTGATCTGAATATGGAGTTTAATTACAGGTGGAGGAAATACTTGGGAACCGTGATACCTCTGTAAGCGGTGGTATCTACTATTATTCTGAGCGTGGTGATCGCCTGATTGATCTATCTTTCTTCAGTAACAAACTCTATCAGGTTTGTTCTTGGGATAGTCGACACCAGATCTTCTCTCAATGAATTTCTCCTGTAATAAATTTATTATGCTGATTAATTCTATTTATGTTTAGAAACTACATTCCGGATTTCCCCTAGTGGATAGTTTTTCAAATGTTGCCGAGGTTAATGAAGCTAAAGAGACAATTCAACAGCTATTGAAATGGGGGTGGAAGTATAATCGAAACCTTGAAGAGCAAGCCGCCCAACTTCATATGTTAGCTGGCTGGTCTCAGATTGTTGAGGTTGATTGCTTTCCTAAAAAACTCAGATCAGCTTTAGTAATCGTGAGTATGTTCCACTTTTCTAAGAAATCACGTATTTATCTTCTTTTGTTCTGCTTTATCTGTTTTATTTTAGGTATCTGCCTGCAGAAGAATATCTTCTGTGGATAATCGATCTGAAATTTTGTATCGGTGAGTACCTTCCGTGGCAGAGGTTATTGGTTTGTATAACTTCCTTGAACATTGCATGACTTTTTCTTCTCTGGTCGTTTGCAGGATACTCGACGCCTCTCTAAGTGCCTCTGCTTCTCCAGATTGTTCGTTAAAAATGGCGTTTGTACTTACTCAGGTGCATTTTAGCTTTTGAGTTTATTCTAATGTATAAATATGCTTTCTATGTACTGAATTCAGGTTTTGATAGGTCGCCCTTACCTGCATTGCCAAACTTCGGGATGATAAATTTTTGTTTCATGGTGCCTTGAATTCTGACACAGTGACATGTCTAGATGTCATGATGGTAAAACATTTATCCACTGGTGCTTGCCACTCACTTCTTTTGAAACTTGTTATGGCAATTCTAAGGCACGAGTCATCAGAATCCTTGAGAAGGCGGTATGCTTCTAAGCTCCAGTTCTTGTATTTGAACTTAGTTATAATGCAACTCGCTGTTATTTTCTGCCCATATGATCTATAATCAGTTTATCGCCGTTCCTTTCTCTATCAGCCAATATGCAGTGCTCTTGAGCTATTTCCAGTACTGCCAACATATGATTGCTCTGGAGGTGCCAACAACAGTCGTGCAATTCTTGTTGCTTAGTGATCAAGATGATGAAGATTTGGATATCCAGAAGGTATGTGTTTACTGATTAGACGAGACTTATTTTGTTCAGACCATGTATGCTTCAATGCAGATTTTTTATTTTTTTTTGTGTTTCAGATTGACAAGGAGCAGGCTGACCTTGCTCGCGCCAACTTTGCTATAATAAAGAAAGAAGCTCAGGGCATCTTGGATCTGGTAATTGTTACTTGTTTTTTATTATTACCGATAATCATTTGCACTTGTCACAACTAGAATACGTATTTCAGGTAATCAAGGATGCATGTCAAGGCAGTGAATTTGGAAAAACGATTTCACTTTACGTGCTGGAAGCTCTTGTTTGTATTGACCACGAGAGATATTTTCTTAGTCAGCTTCAGAGCAGAGGTTTCATACGGTCTTGCCTTGGCAGCATTAGTAGTATCTCCCACCAGGTATTTTTCCTCTTCATTTCTGATTATGTCATATATTGGGGAATAGTTATGGTAAGCTCATTGATATGAATGCTTTGTGTTTGCTTTAACTATGATAACTACTGGTAGTTAGTTAATTTAGTTGACTTAAAAATCAGCACCAATAGATTAAAATGCATTAGAGTCAAAAATGCCTCAGTGTGTACAAGTCCACTCGTGGAAATTCAAGGTTATTGTATACATATATGTATGCTCGTCAAATTAGAAACGCAAGCATGTTAAATCTTTTTTAGGTGGCCTATTGCGGCCAATTAGCAGTTGGTTTGACTTTCTGATCCATACGTGAGCTCGTCAAATTAGAATCGCAAGCGTTAAATCTTCTTTAAGTGGCATATTGTGGCCAATTGGCAGTTGGTTTCATTTTCTGATCCACAAGCAGATACACCTTATGTTACTCGTGTGTGTTTTATACCCCCATTTACTGATTAGGTATTGGTGAATATATAATCTTCATATGCCTCTAGTTTTTATATTTTGGAGACATGATTTATATGTGGGTATGCATATTTCTAGGACTTTCATTCATGCATGTGTATTTGTAATATCATTAGGCCCAGGGTGGAAGACATTTGCTGGAGTCACAACAGCGAGCATGTACCTTAGAGGCAGAATTTGCATTGCTACTTAGAATTAGCCACAAGTACGGAAAGTCTGGAGGCCAGGTTCTGTTCTCCATGGGTGCACTGGAACATATCGCCTCATGTAGAGCTATCAGTTTCAAGGTAAAATGTTACCTGGAGTTATCTGTTTTTTGTGACCTCGATATTTCTCTGTTTATAAGCCCAAAGTACATTCCAGGGAAATATGAGGCGGGTCAATATGAACCTTCAGACTGATACAGGATATGATGTGCAAAAGCAACGAACAATAATTACTGCTGTCCTAAGATTGGTGTTTGCCCTAACTTCATTGGTTGAAACATCCGAATTTTTGGAGGTTAGCCCCTTTTCTTTAGATGTCCCTTTTTACCATATTTTGCATTGCTAATGCAGCTTTCCATCTTCTGACTTTGTGAGTTAGTTGAGGAGTTATGTGAGAATGATAACTGAATGACAGATACCAAGTTCAGTTTGTTGGAAAATTGAAATCAGTATTATTTCCTTTGTCTCTGCCCTAAACCTGTGTGTTTTTTATTGTAGAAAGTTTAATCATGTTACTAATTTTCCATTGTAGTTGTTATTACATCTATGATGCCTTTAACAAGTAGATGTAGAGTTAGGTACTCGTCTTTGAGACTTCAAGTTGTACATGGAGAATCACGTTGTACAGGGACAATCTGCCCTAAACCAGTGTGTTGTTTGACGTATTGTAGAAAGTTGAATCATGTTACTGTTTTTCGGTTGTAGTTGTTATTACATCTATTGTGCCTTTAACAAGTAGAAGTAGAGATAGGTACTCGTCTTTGAGACTTAAAGTTGTACAGAGACAATCACTTGCCAATTGCAGTATGCTTGCAAAGACAAAGAGAACAATTTAACTAATACTAGATGGCAGAAGCACTTGTAAAGATTAGGACAGTTTATATAGTTCTTATTAATTATTCTGGATAGCTGATCCTTTTTATCTGGATTTCTTGGTAGTCTTTTTGCTATTCAGTTACAAGTCATTTTTTTTTCTGGGTAACCTGGTTTTCTTAAAATGCGAACTGCAATTACGTTTCTTATTCTCCTTATATCTGGGCGCTTGATAGGGGAAGAATAAAATTGTTCGTGAAGTTATTGAGTTTATCAAAGGACACCAATTGCTTTTTGACCAACTTCTTCGTGAAGACGTAACCCAAGCAGATGATTTATTGATGGAGCACATTATCCTGGCAGTAGGAATATTGAGCAAGGTAATTCTTTGGAGTGCTTATTGTTTTCTTATTGAAGGGCTTTTGCTCATCTTTTTATAGTTGTATCTTCAAGTGGGTTCCTCGAAATACCACAAGCTAGTTAAATTTATTTTCATAGAAATTATGTTCCACGTGTTTTGTAGGTCTGGCCTTTCGAAGAAAACGATGAATATGGATTTGTTCAAGGGCTGTTTGATTTGATGGGCAAGCTTTTCATATCGTCTCGAGATGGACAAGTAGTTCAGGTACATGAATTAGCGTCACAAATTATTGGCATCTACTCATCTTGTCTTTGGTTTCTTATATTTGTGTTTCTCTTTTATTTTCTCCTCGGGTGGACAGAAGGGATCAGAGCTCAAATTGTCTCAGTTGCGATTTAGCTTGACTTCTTTCTTATATTTTCTGGTGACAAAAAATTCTTTGAGGTTACAGGTACTTGTAGCTAATTCCCTCTGTATGTTCTGTCCATTTTTTATTAGTCAGTTGCTTTGACCAAACATAAATAAATACTCATGTACCTTCTCTATTCTCCCCCACCGCCACAGATATCAAATGATTCTTTTGATAACTCCACTAAACTACGGCAACCAACGTTGATGCTGCTCGCATCTCTTCTTTCACATGTCACTGATTCCCTCGAGGGAGCAGCAGAGAAAAAGTCCTTACTCCTTCATAAGGTTAATATAATCCTGATTCTTGCTCTTCACACACATATATATATATATATATATAATTATCTATATATAATAAAAATTGTACGTATGATTTGCAGATTAGAGACATTAACGAGCTCTCAAGACAAGATGTAGATGCAATAATCAAGATGTGTGATTGCCAAGAATATGTCACAGCATCAGACAACATTCATAAAAGGTCAGTGAATTTCTTTCTTCTGCTCCCTAAAGCGCCCAAGAAGAAGTAGGTCATATACATAGAGTATGCATCTTTTTCCTGTCAAAGATCTTTGATATGTCGATGAAGTAGAGATAAGCTTACTTTGTATCATGATGGTGGGTAAAATTCACCTTGTTATTTAAACACCTAATCTGTGTAAGCAAATAGTTAACCAAACAAGTTTATGATAGTAAATGTCACGTGAAGACAGTCAGGTACTCTGGGCAATTCGCATAAGATACTTGACGACTGTATTTATGTTCTGAATGCTTGTTATTATCCTCAGGAGATACATAGCTATGGTCGAAATGTGCAAAATCGTGGGCAACAGGGACCAGTTAATCACATTGTTACTACAACTAACAGAACATGTACTAAATATCATCCTGATCCATCTCCAAGATAGGTATGCCACTTTATCGTCAACCATTGATATCTTAGTTTTTGTTAAGTTGGATATATTTTAGTTTTCGGAAGGCTCTTAATCATGATTCTCGATGAAGCCCAGTCATATGGATTAAGCAAATTGTGACAGCGAATAACTCTTTTATATCTTCTGTGGCTGCAAGTGCAAATCCAAATGTTGACTAGGATTATGCATAGAACCATATGACATTCAAGCCAATGGCTCTTGTGCGTTAATGCTGAAAGCTTTTTTTACATATGCAGATCTGGTAGTTCAAAGGAGTGGGCATCATATGGTTCAAAGTCTCATCAACAGCAGGAAGTTACAGATCTCTGTGGCAAATTGTCGCCTATCATAGAAAGACTTGCATTACTGAATGAGGTATATAGCCTAATCGATTTACAATAATTTTGCCGTAGTCATGTGATGAAAGTGAAAGGTGGTGACCCAACTTCTTGATCGCAGGGAAAAGTAGGACACAACTTGAAGGTATTCAAGAGACTGGCGACTACTGTAAAAGAAATGGCTGTCCAAAAGTGTTTATGATCAAAAGAATGTATTGTTGGTATGTATAACTTGACTCAGGGCTTCAACTGCTACGAAATTGCAAGTTGCATGTATCCACGAGATCAGACTCTGACTATGATTTCTTTATAACCGCTTGTCTCTGCTTTCTAGGGGTAGAACAGTTTTTTAAGATACTGTTCAAATCAAGATCTACTCCGAAATTCCTCGGATACGAGGTTTAAAACTGGAATTTTGGAACGGCTGAAGCCAGATCTAAATTTTAAAATAGAACATTTTAATTTTAATTTTAATTAATAATTATTTTAATGAAAAAGTGTTAAACATACAAATTAAGTTTATAATAGCATATTCTCATTTCAAACATTATATGTTTTTCTTTCATACAATATTGTATAAATTTAATTTAAAATTATTTAAATACTTTTCTAAAAAAAAGTGACATATATCTGGTTTTTTTCGTCAACAAGTAGAATTTTATTATAAAAAAAATAATTCATGTCAGAATACAGTTTGGTTTTTTGCTATAAGCAGTATAATTACTTGATAAAGAAAAGCGGTATAATTACAAAGGAGAATTTGACAAATGACTAATTTCTAAATGTAACTAAGAAAATGGTATTGATTTTGATATGAGCAATAACATTTAAAGTCAAACTCGTTTGGTTATACCCCTTTTTGAAACAAGTTACTAGGGACAAAAGATTAGGTGATGATATCGACACTAATTTATCAGGCCCATGATTTATATTTTTTGTTCATAACTTACGAAAGAGAAGAGGGCCATAACACTTTAATTTTCACCGCATATGAGGTTACTGTTTTTAGTGGCCAAAAATAAAATCATTTCTAATATATTGTGTATTCCGTTTAATAACCTTGGTCACTCTACTTTGATATGAACTGCATAAAGACATTAATGTTGAGCAGATATATATGCATCGCGTGTTATTCTGTATCATCGAAATAGTATACGATTATAACCCCACCTACTATCCTAAAATATTAAACATATCCCAACCTAAATCCTTAGATACTAAACGTTATCTCAATCTCATATCAACCCCTAAATATTAAACCCTAAATTTTAATCAGTAAACCATCAATCTAAATATAAACCATCAATCTAAATATAAACCATAAACCTAAATATAAATCATAAACCAAAATAGAATAGAATAAAATAAATAACATAATACATATTGGTGAAATTATAAAATCTCTATGGTTGCATGAAGAAGGTTAATCCTGACCATAACCTCTTCACCTTTTAAATACTAAACCCTAAACTCTAATCACTAAATCCTAACCCAAATATAAACCATAAATCCAAATACATAAACTAAACCCGAAAAGAATGAAACAAAATAAATAACATAGTACATATTGGTAAAATTATAAAATGTCTATGGTTTCATGGAAGAAGTTAATGTTGACCCCTACTATACCTTTTCACCTTCTAAATACTAAACCCTAAACTATAGTCATTAAATCATGATCCAACTATAAACCATAAACCCAAATATCAAAATCTAAAAAATACATAATATTATGAAAAATTGAATCATATTATGTAATATTATACTATACAATATAGATCATCGTACGATTGTTATAGGTTAAAAAAATGTAACGATACTTAAAACTTAAGAAAATTACAACAATCTATATTTCTAAACAAAATAAAGCATTTTTAGTAACCGTCAAATAAAATGGAACATGATAAAGTAGTATACTAACATAATATATCGCATTACATAATATATTTATGTAGAATAGAACAAGAATATGTCAATGGAATAGTAACACCAATAAATTCCACTTCATGCGTATGTGATTTATATGTTTGTTGCATCATTGTTAGTAGGATCTTAGATACGGTGCCATACATGTCATTCATCTTATGTCTAATGTAGAATACAACAAAAAAGATCATTTTCTGTGATCAAGTTTTAGTAAGTAAGTAGTAATTGATAAATAGTATGGACCCTCTATAAAATAGTATGGACATTCTATACCTAGTATAGTCGACGACGTCATCTTCTTCACCTCCTCCTCTTTTGTAGACATGGTGATATACATTTACTAGTCCACCATCATTATTCTTCATCATTATATAAAGTCCACGAGCCATCATCTCTTCTTTTTATGACACAACCACATATTTATCGCTCTGCGCCGTCAAGCATTCAGTCAGGATGCCGCCACTCCCGCTCCGTCATTCCGTCGCTTTTAGAATTCGAAAAGCCTCTCCTTTTCCTCGCCGATAGAGCTTTCGAAACGGTTTTCTTCTCAACAAGACGTTGCCAAGGAAGCTATCGATCGCAGTCTCTCTCAATGAAACAAGTCACCCTCCCCAATGTTAACCGGTGATGTAACCGAAATCTACGCCTAGCTGCGGGAATTTCACGGTGGCGAAATCTCGGCCTCAACGTTTCATCTTCTCAGAAAGTTACGAAGACGAAGTTACTGGAGAAGTTGTGTGATTAACAAGGACCACGCATAACTTTTTCAACCTTGTGTAATTATTATTTGAAGGTTGTGGCGGTTGAGTGAGAGGCCAAAAGGGGAATTATAGAGAAAATACATGTGGTATATATGAAATGTAGAGATTTTGGTTATGTGGTGAATTATAATATTTTGATGGCTATAGGATGCAAATTCCCTAATTACAAAGACGACTAACAAAAAACTTATTACCCAAAAAAAAGAGAACTTGTTGAACTTTGATCGTCCGCTCTCTCTTCACACTCTTCGTATCATTCAAAGAGAGAGAGAGAGAGAGAGAATGATGTTTTTTTTTGTTTTTTACGATAGATCTTCTTTGAATCTATCTTCCGGTTTTTCCGAATCTACTTTTTTCCGATTAGTGGATCTATCTTTTCCGATTAACGGATTTTTTTTCTGATTAACGGATATGTTTTCCGATTAGAGGATTTTTGTAAAAAGTTTTAATCTTCTCTTTCGCAAATCACTTTCAATCCCGTGAAACTTGGGTCTGGATATTCTTCTTTGTTAGATAAGCATAGATCTCTTTTCTATGAGGCTTACTCTCTTATTCATTAAGAGCTGATAAGTCAACAAAAAAAATTAGAGTCTCTCAGATGAAAAGAATGAAGATGGTGTTGGAACTACTTATTTGATTTACGTGAGATTCAGCAAAATTGACATCTTTCTTGAAGATGGTCCAATAAAGAGTCTCCTCCTTAAATCAGATGAGTTTCTCAAATTTAATTTCTGGCGTCTGTAAGGATTTCAGGTTTCAAGCAACGGTTAACAGCGAAAGATAGAGTATTAAGAGTACAAATCCAGGCGAGTAAAAGCTTGAAGATGGGAAGATTGAAGTTTTGTTGTCGATTGAAGATCGTGAACTTCACCGGCGGTGGAAGCGAGGAGCTCAAGAATTGCATGTCCCTTTTATTCCACGTGGTTGGATGTACTTCGCTGATCCTACACATATTAGTGCAATATGTGTGTATGTTAAACTTTTATACTCTTTATATTTATTAAAACTCAAAGTTGACAAAAAAAAAGAAAAAAAAAAGATCGTCCAGGAAGTAATATCATTGATGACAAAAAAGAAGCAAGTAATACGTTGATTAGATTGTGTATTGAGATATCTTTTGCTACTCCACAAATGTTTTTGACTGAAAGTTAGTTGTGAGCAATGTTTTGAAAACCGGACCGGATAACGATTCGATATAACTAACGATCAGTTCAACCAGTCGAATCGGAATTTCGGTTTGCAAGAATTATATATATATATATATATACACATATAATCATATATGTACACTATATAGACCTTAAAGAAAACAGTTCCACATATAATTATGTTCTATGTTCTCTTTTATTAACTAGAAAATAAAAAATAAACATAAATTTAACTATATATATACAATAAACAAGTAAATACTATGCAAATTGAAATTGATAAAAAAAATTACTGTATTTATTTGTTTATCAAATAAAGTCCTAAATTTTATAAATAAGGCAAAATAAAAGTAGTATATGAGAGGTAAAAGATATTTTTTTTTACATTCTTTCTTAAAACAATTAGATTAAATAGAAAACTAATTAAATAGTGTTAGTTAAATATTGATTATGAAATATTAAATTTTAATAACAATTAAAAACACATTCATTATATTTTAAATTTGTAGAAACGGGTTTTGAAATTGATCCGAGTCACCGGTTTTATCGGTTTTTAGCCGGTCTCACCATTTTTTTAAATCTGGTTCTTAAACCAAACTGGAATCGGCTTCTTGAACGAGTCAAGGTCGGACCAGTTCGACCGGCCGGTCCAATCCGATTTTCAAAATATGGTTGTGAGTCACCTTCAAATACAACCGACCAGAAACCTTTTATCCAAACACTTTGTATAGCCATCAATAGAGCTTTCGCCTCTGCTTCCAAACTAGGTGTAACATTCTGATTGCTGACAGTTAATGAGTCTCTTACGTCTGTTCATTTTACCTATAAATTTCATTTTGTGCGTTATTTCCAATGCTCAAAATTCATGTTTACATATCAGACCCTACAGTCACCACATAATATTTCTCTATGCTTTCGCCTTACTCGCACGATATTGCGAATCACTTCCCGATAGATCATGCATCTTTCCACTACTCGATCTCAAGTATGCTTAACTCAGAAAACAAATTATGAAAGTGTGACCAAAAAGATAAGTGTATTTTGATGATAAATAAATCAATTCTTTTAAACTTTTCCATATACCATAAACTTTAATGTTACACTATTAGTAGCAAAAACAAGAAAACCTGAACCTCAAAAGTAAGGTGTTCCTGAGAATCACATACAATCCATCAGCAGTATTCTGATTCGTATGAGATTGAAGGCCGCATCATAAATACATTTGAAATTCAAGTCTTAAGAGGATAGATTGCCAACCATAAGAGTGTAGTCTCTTTTTTGTAGCATCAAAAAGAAGAACATCCTTAAAATATTGAACCTTAAACATACGTGCAAATAAACTTTGAATAAGAAACTAAACTTGTTTAGCAAATAAAACATTGTTAGATTGAGATAAATCTCGAAAATCCAAATGTCTTTCTTATTTTGAGTACTGTATTTTTTCCAGGCCACCACGGTATACCCTGGATCTGCTGTCCTTTCTCCCACCAGAAGCGCATGGGTACTGATTCGATCTCCGAGACTACTTGGATGGTAATACAAAAACATACATTGGGTACACCGGATTGGCAATCACGACAGATTTAAGCATGACTTCTTTCACGACAAACGAGAGGAAACGGCTACTCTAGTGTGATGTTCTACTTTTAAAAGTGGAAATTATATCCTTACACATCTCTGATTTCTTTTGGCCAAAGTGTTCTGGTAAATCCAAGTATTTACCACCTCTGCCTTGCTTAGATATACCTAAGATATTCTTCTTGGTTACGACTTCTCTTGTTTGATTTTTTGACCTTAACACATCTTGTATGTGGTACAAAAAAATTTAAGTGCTTTACAATTCCTCTGGTCTGTGATGCAGATGAACAAAGAGTCATCAGCAAAAAACTAAATGTGTTACAACCAGAGTACCATTTCCAATTTGAATCCCATTAAGTTTCCTTTTCAGGATTTGAGTGTCGATCATATGACTTAACATATGGTGCAAAGAATATATAAATATTGCGAAAGTGGGTAACTTTGTCGAAAATTTCTCTATGAACTAGTTAGACCTTGTGGATTATCGTTTATCAGGACATGATAAGTACCCGATGAAACCATTTCCATAATCCAAAATAAATTAATATCCAATAATTTAATAAATATTTTTAATTTTAAGTTGAACGGGTTCAAAATGGATTGTTTAACCGGACGAGTTGGTCCAGTGGTTGTCTTGAGGAAGCCAAAGGCTCCAATACGGGCACCCTGGGTTCGACTCCCGGCCACCACATAATTTACCTGCGGATGTGATGTGGCGCTCCAGACCACTAGCGTAACCAGGGGCCCTTAAGTGGAGGCTTAAAAATCCTGTAATGGCGTGGGCTTAGGCCCGGTGGGCTAGTCGATCACGCTTCGTGGTCGGATACTGGGTTATCAAAAAAAAAATGGATTGTTTAGCCAATTATCCATAAATTAAAGATAATTATTACGTAGAACATTAATTTTTCAAAAATCATAGTATTATAAAAAGACTATTTATGGTATCATAATTATTCAAAGTGTGACAATTCTAAAAAATCTCATTTGTGGAAAAAGGGACTAACTAGCTGATTGCATTGAAAACCTAACTTTTAAGCAATTAATCAAAATAGTGAAAATTAATTTATGTCAAAATTTATTTCAGGTCCATAAATAAAAAGGATATTATTTTTTATTTTTTTCGTCTAAAAGTTGTTCTATTGCTCAAATTATAGGTGGCCTGGGTAATCATACCGGAATAGAATAACCAATAAAATAGAGAGTTTTATGAAAAGACCTAGCTAAAGAATCTGAAATATGGTTTTGCGATCTTGGAACATCGGTAGTTGTGAAGTCCGAGAAGAAGATTTTCAGTGTCTTTATCTTCTCCAGCTCTGTTGCAAATCTTGGCCAAGCATGCGGTTCATTAAGCATGCTGATCAAATCAAAACAATCCATACCAAAGCTCTGACAAGTTGAATGCTGAAACATATTCTCCATCGCCCAGCCTAGCGCTTCCAAGTCAGTATGCATGGCTGATTCTCGGTGATTGCAATTCCGTGTACCCATAAGTTCAACCTTTCCCATCCTATCCATCCAGACCCATCCACATCCACTAAATTGTGTTGTAGGTGTCCATGATCCATCTATCATGCATATATTCCTCAAGATTAAGACTTGATGATCCTCTAACACTATGACCTTGTGGGGCTAATGGTTCTTTCTCATTTGCTTTGAACCATGCTTGACACTCACTTTCCGCATAGCGAACTAGTTCCAATAGATCTTTATCTACTCCCTTAAAGAGTTTATCATTTCTGGCCTTCCATATGTATCAGATTATCCACGGATAAGGATCATTGTCTAGTTTTGGTTCGACAATGTTGTTTTTCATCGAGAAGAGGTAATCCATATTAGCATAAAAGCTCGACGGAAGATGTCCTGCTTGTTGGTGTCGCTGATAAGCACCAAGCTTGGAGAGCTGGCGGGCATTCAAAAATTGCATAGGTAACAGATTCTTCAGGTTCTTCGCAACGTAGACAGTAGTTATCACATCTCATGTTACGGCTTATCAGGTTCTTCGTAACCACCACATGACCTGTTATTAGTTGCCATATAAGATGACATATCTTTTTAGGAGCTCTTATCTTCCAAGCAAAGACTTGTAGCTTCGTTATACTAGGTTCCATTATCTCATTTTCCTTCTCATCCTTCAGCAAGTTTTGTGACATCCAATAACCTGATTTGACTGTGTACTGGTCATTTTTGGTATAGTTCCTACAGAAAGTATCTCGACGATGAGTCTTACTTATAGCCAAATTCTTTATGTAAGGTATATCATTAGGGTCGACCAAATCCTCAAGTAACCTTACATTCCACTCAGTCGAGTCCTGATTAACTTATTATCAAGTTTGGGTTTAAGATTGAAGCTGCAGATCTGGTTGGCCTAGCTGTTGAATGGGGAGAAAAGAATATTTAATTTTTAACTATTTTGTGTAGAATGATACCCCAAAATAGAGTTGTCTGCTCAAAACTGTAATTAATAGTATAAATTTACTAAAGCATAAGAGTATGATACATAAAAGTCTAAATTATTGATTGTGCAGTTTACACCATATAGCTTGCAATAAAGGATAAAATTGTTATGAACCAATGTGAATGGTCATAACCTCTATTGGATCATGGTCGATGGGCTTATGGTCCGTTCATTACCAGCCCAAACATAAACCTAGTCGATAGAGGTTTACGAAACCTAGCCCAAATAGGTTTAGGGTTAGAGAAATGGAAAACCTATTCCTTGTTGGTTTTGGAGATTATCCTTTTTTCTAGAATTGTAATCTTTCCTTTTCTTGGTCTGTTGTAATTCTTATATAAAGAAACCCCCTTATGCTAATAATATACAAGTCATTCACGATTTACATCTCTCTCTTTCTCTTTGATTTACAACACGTTATCAGCACGATCTTGCTCCCATAAACCCTAAGCTAAATCGATCACATAAAACCCTAATCTCTTTCATCCGATAAGAATCCTACGCGGCCATACTTTCCTTTTTGCTCGAACCCGATAGAAGAAAAGGAAAATCAGTTCATCCACGAAGAACAAACTCATCCGTGCAATCCAAGGACCGATCCAATCCGTGAGACAAGCTCATCAGTGCAATCCCTTTACTCGGTGGTCCAATTCAAATCTGATAAGAAGAAAGGTAAATCGGTGAACCCTAGATTCTAAAAACATCAAAATCGAATGAACCTTTATTCTAAAACTAAGACCTAAAACTGATTAAGGAACTTAGAAAGAATTGCTAAGTTGCTGGATAGATTGTTTGCCAAACATGGTTTGATTTCTTGATTAAAACCCTAATCGAAAATATTAATGTGCAAATCAAACCCTAAAAGACTTTGCTTGATTAAATTGATTGTTTTAAGAATAGAGGTTGTTTGTTTATGATCTTGGCCGATTTAGGATTGTTTTCTAGAAATATCTAGACCTAAACCTAAATCGCTTGCATAAACCCTAATCAATTAGGCATAAACCCTAAAACCCCCAAATCGATTGAAACCCTAGAAGTACATACTTGATTCTTGTTTTGATTTGATTGTTAGGTTGCTAGATTGATTGTTTTCAATTCATGTCTTAACCTAGACGATTGTTAGGTTGATTAGGGAATTATCCCTAATGCAAAACCCTAACCCCAGAACCGCATAGGCCAAATTCTAAAATCATAAACCCTAATCTTTGATTGATCTTGTATGAGAGTTAGGTTGATAGATTGTTTGATAAAATATAGTTTGGCCGAATCAGAACCTAAATTGGTCTAAATTGAAACCCTAATTTGGTTAACCTATATCGTTTGACCTTAAAGAATGAATCCGACCATATAGTCTTAGGACCCGATCATATAGACTAAAATTGTGATCCATTGCATAACTTGATTGATTGTTTTAAGTTATGAATACTTGAATATATAGATCACAACCTTTAGGATTGTTGCATCATTCAACATGGATGTGTGGCCTACTTGATTTAGTCTTGGTCGAATTGTTTGAATGCTTGGTCGATAGACTTGATTGCCTTATCATTGATTGATCCGAAACCTAAATTGATTGATATATGGTTTCAGATGTCGAAACTCAACAACCTAAACTATGCAGCCTTAAATCTCTCTGGAGACAATTACCTACAATGGTCATTGGATACTAAGAGTATCCTAAAGTCTAAAGGACTTGGCGAATGTATCGTTGAGAACAATGACTCAAGTGAGAAAGATCGATACAGGGCATACTCATTATTTGCTACCACCTTGCTGAGAGTCTCAAAGATCAGTATCTAACCACTGAGAATCCTCTGGATCTTTGGAATGAGTTAAAGATGAGATATGATCACCAAAGAACAGTGCTATTGACAAAGGCATTATTTGATTTAAGGAATCTGAGGATCCAAGACTATAAGTCTATGGATGAATATAACTCAACCCTATTCAAAATCGTTTCTCTATTGAAACTGTGTGGTGAGGTCATAACAGATAATGACATGTTGGAAAATACTTTCTCTACCTTCCACACAAGCAATGTGTTGTTACAACAACAATATAGATAAAATAGCTTTAAGACTTATGCTGATATGATCCCGTGCCTACTATTGGCGGAAACAAACAATGAATTGTTGATGAGAAACAGTGAAATGAGACCTCATGGATCAACCCCATTACCAGAAGCCAACAAGGCCACGAATGAGAAGAAAGAAACTAAAGAAAGCAACCATGTCCAGAACAGACCACACGGCCACAACCGTGGTGGATGGAATGGTCGTGGTCGAGGGCAGCATAACTCATACGGTCGAGGCAGTTACTCGAACCGTGGCCGAGGGAACCACAATAACCGTGGTCGTGGTCCCAGTTTCGGCCATGGTCGAGGTAGAGGTGGTCGTTACATCTTTTAAACCACCACACTCGACCAAATCTGCTTTCCATTGATGTGGTATGGGAAATCATTGGGCAAAGAATTGTAGGACTCCCAGGCACCTTGTTGACCTATACCAAGAAAGTATCAAAGGGAAGAATCCAGAAGCCCATTTGCTCCAAGATGATAATGGTGATTTCGATCATGATCAAGATGATCTCATGGAATATGAAACTTCTGATTGTCTTAAAGAGTCTAGTTGATTTTGGCATCAAACCTTGTTTTGGTTTTCAATTTGTTTCATGTTTCTTTGACCTAAAGTTTCTTTACAATATTACTTGGTTGTTTTGCTTTGAATTTTATAATAAGATGAATGGTTTTCTATTTGATAGAATGAAAGATGATACGAGCATACTGATTGTGGACAGTGGGTCAAGCAATACCATTCGAAAAGACAAAAGATACTTCATAGACTTGACCTTACAAAATGCCAATATAAGTACCATTGCGGGTATAACCAGCCTTATTGAAGGCCACAGCCAAGCAAGTGTCTTATTGCCTAATGGCACACACTTAGAGATAGAGAATGATCTATACTCGCCCAGCTCTAAAAGGAACCTATTAAGTTTCAAAGATATAAGGTTGAATGAATACCATATTGAAACAATGGGCGAAGAAAACAAAGAGTTCCTTCAAATTTTAGACCACGGCCAAGGCCATAAGAAAGTGGTCGAGACTATACTTGCATTCTCTACTGGTCTATACTATGCTACGACCAGTGTGATAGAGGCTAATGCCATAGTGAACAAAAGGTTCACTAATGATTGCATTCTATGGCACGACAGGCTTGGCCATCCTGGTTCAAACATGATGCGAAAAATTATAATGAATACTAAAGGCATATCTTGAAAGAAAGACGAGTTATCCCAAAGAATCTCACGTGTGTAGCATGTACACAAGGGAAACTCATTGTTAGGCCATCACCAGTCAAAGTGACTAAGGAAACTATAAACTTTCTGGAAAGGATACAAGGAGATATATGTGGACCAATACACCCACCTTGTGGGACATTTAGATATTTCATGGTCTTGATTGATGCATCGACCAGATGGTCCCATGTATGCTTATTGTCCACTCGAAATTTGGCATTTGCAAGATTGCTTGCACAGATAATAAGATTAAAGGCTCACTTTCTAAACTTTACTTTAAAGACTATACGTCTAGATAATGCTGGTGAATTCACTTCCCAAGCTTTTAATGATTATTGTATGTCCATGGGGTAAGTGTGGAACATAATATGGCACATGTCCATACACAAAACGGCTTGGTCGAATCATTCATTAAAAAAATTCAATTGATTGCTCGACCATTACTCATGAGGTCGAAACTCCCAGTATGTGCTTGGTGACATGCAATTTTACATGCAGCTGAGTTAATTCGCATCAGGCCATCTAGTGAGCATAGATATTCACTATCCCAATTGATCACGGGTCATGAGCCAGACGTGTCCCATCTCAAAACATTTGGATGTGTAGTATATGTACCATTGCTCCACTACAAAGAACTAAGATGGGACCTCAAAGGAGGATGTGAATATATGTTGGATATGATTCTTCCACCATAATCAAATACCTTGAGCCAATCACGGGTGATTTGTTTGAGGCCAGGTTCGCAGACTCTCATTTTGATGAGTCAAACTATCCAACATTAGGGGGATATAATAAACTGGTAAATGAGATTGAATAGAATCGTCCATCAGTGTCTTGGCAAGATCCTCGGACTAAAGAATGTGACATAGAAGTCTAAAAGATAATACATTTGCAAAAGCTAGCTAATCAATTGCCAGACTCATTTACTGGCCCAAAGAAATGACAAAGTCACATATACCAGTTTGTAATGCACCAGTAAGAATTGATGTCCATGAGAGACAAAGTCAAGTTGCTACAGAGTCTAACACACGTCTAAACCGAGGTAGACCAATTGGTTCCAAAGATAAGGTTCCGAGAAAGGTTAAGAAATGTGCATGAAAGAAAATCGAGGCAATCGACATGGTCGACCCAACCATAGTCGAACCGACCGTGGTCGAACCAACCACAGTCGGACATTCCATGGTCGAACCAACCAAGGCCGAACCAATACCAGATCAGGTTGATTCGAATGTATCAAATAAGGATGTTTGGGACGCCAAACTTTCAGGTACTGAGGATATTGATAACAATGAGATCTCAATCAATTATCTTATGTCTGGAACAAAATGGAACATAAAAGATGTCGACATAGATGATATATTTGCATACAAAGTAGCACTTGAACTTATGGATTTGAATGAGGATCAGGAACCCACGTAGTGCACTCGTAGATCAGATTGGCTTAAGTGGAAAGAAGCCATAAACGTGGAGTTAAACTCTTTAAAGAAGAAAAATGTGTTTGGTCCGATTATAAGGACACCATATGATGTTAAACTAGTTGGATATAAGTGGGTCTTTGTGAGGAAGAGAATGAACATAGTGAAGTTGTGGGATATAAGGCAAGGCTCGTTGCACAAGGATTCTCACAGAGACCAGGAATAAATTATGAGGAAACGTATTCCCCTGTGGTGGATGCTACTACATTTCGATTTCTAATCAGTCTGGCTATAAGAGAGAAATTGGATTTACACTTGATGGATGTAGTAACAACATACTTATATGGTCCACTGGATAATGAGATATACATGAGAGTTCCAAATGGTATTGAGCTCAAAAACAAGAATAGTTCTCGAGAACAACATTGCATTAAACTGAACAAATCCCTTTATGGACTGAAACAAAGTGGCCGAATGTGGTATAATAGACTGAGTGAATATTTAGTGAAAGAAGGATATAAGAATGATCCGATCAGTCCATGCATATTTATAAGGAAGTTTGAAAACAAAGGATTTGTGGTCATAACAGTGTATGTTGATGATTTGAATATCATAGGAACATTTGGAGAGATTTCCCAAACAGTTGAATATCTCAAGAAAAAATTCGAAATGAAAGACCTAGGTAAAACAAAGTTTTTTTGGGATTACAGCTTGAGTACATAAACAATGAAATCCTTGTGCAACAAATGACATATACTGAAAAGGTACTCAAGAGATTTAATATGGACCAATGTCATCCATTATCATCACCCATGGTCGTTAGGTCCCTTAGTCCGGACACCGACCCATATGGTCCAAAGAAGGATGATGAAGAAATACTAGGTCCAGAAGTGTCATATCTTAGTGCCATAGGAGCCTTGATGTATCTGAATAGCCACACTCGCCCAGATATATATTTTGCAGTAAACTTATTGTCGAGATTTAGTTCATGTCCAACCAACATGCACTGAAATGAGATTAAACATTTACTTCGTTACCTACAAGGAACGAAAGATCTTTGATTGTTTTATACTAACCAATCACAAGAAAGTTTAGTTGGTTTTGCTGATGCGGGTTACTTATCAGATCCACACCATGCACGATCCTAGACAGGTTGTGTGTTTACTATTGGTGGGACGTCCATATCCTGGAGATCCATGAATAGACTATGGCAGCCACATCATCCAACCATGCCGAGATTTTGGCTATTCATGAAGCAAGCATGGAATGTGTTTAGTTGAGATCCATGACCCAACACATCTGATCAGATTGTGGAATGGTTGATGGAAAAGAAGAACCGAACGTCATGTATGAAGACAATACAACTTGCATAGCTCAGCTCAAAGATGGATATATCAAAGGAGATAGGACGAAGCACATATTGCAAAAGTTCTTCTTCACATACGAGTTGCAGAAAGCAGGAGAATTCCAAGTGGTTCAGATCCGGTCTAGTGACAATTCAGTCGATATCTTCACCAAATCATTGCCAACCTCGACTTTGAAGAAGCTTATACATCAAATTGGAATGAGAAGAGTGAAAGATCTTTAGTGAGGTACGAAATATGAGGAGTAATACACGTTGTATTTTTTTTTCCTTAACCATAGTTTTATCCCATTGGGTTTTTTCTGGTCAAATGTTTTAATGAGACAACACCTAAGGTGTATTACACGGTTATGACATCCAAGGGGGAGTATTATGAACCAATGTGGATTGTCATAACCTCTATTGGATCATGGTCGATTGATCTATGGTCGATGGGCTTATGGTTGACCCGTCCATTACCGGCCAAACATAAACCTAGTCGATAGAGGTTTACTAAACTTAACCCAAATAGGTTTAGGGTTAGAGAAATGGAAAACATATTCCTTGTTGGTTTTGTAGATTATCCTTTTTCCTAGAATTGTAATCTTTTCTTTTCTTGATCGGTTGTAATCCTTATATAAAAAAATCTCTTTATGCTAATAATATACAAGTCATTCACGATTTACATCTCTCTTTTTTTTTTGATTTACAGAAAAACAATATTATTACATATAATATAATATATTTGAGTTAAAATTTAGAGTAAATGGATAAAGAGTGAATCATAATATTTCTGTGCGCTACTTGGTGCAAATTCCCAAACTTTTTTTTTTTGAACTTAAATTCTCAAACTTATTTGATCTTTTTTGCATCGTTTTAATTTTTACCTCAAAATTTTTAAGATAATGAAAACCCAAAAGTATCTTTAAAACATAAAACACGAAAAAACTTTAATTTGGGTATGGAAACTTATGTTAAAATCACATATTTACCTTAGAAAATGAAAATTAAGACTTAAATATCTCTTTGTTAGATTATTACAGTAATACGTAAAACATACATTGCGTTTCATTAAAAAAACATCAATTATATATCTTTTGCACAAAGAATACACAATTATATAGCCAATATATATATATATATAGAGAGAGAGAGTGATAGTCTGTGTCTGAAATTGCAAATTTTGGAGCTTTTCCAACGGATCCAGCTTTCGTAGCAAAGATCTCTCCTTCTTGTTTGTCAGATCTGTAGTCATAAAGGTAATTACAAATACAGATCGAAACATTGTGTCGGAATAATACATTCCATGGCGAACGCCTGGAAAAGGGACAAGAACCAGAAGCTTTTAGCACCGAAGACCTTAATATCTCTTCTTGTCCTCTTCATTACCATCTTAGTCTCTTCCATCTTCTTCTTCTTCTCTTTCTCATCTCTCCAGAACTCCAATACAAGTCTTTCCATGAATACCCACTTCCCAATCCCTCCTTTCGACTGCTTCAAATGTCCTCAATCAAAACCCATAATTGCAAACGTCGTCGAGAATCTCAAGTACCCTTTTGTCTATTCGCTCGCTGATCTCGGGAATCTCCCAGAGAAACCGCACAAGAACATCGTGAGGCTGCTCAAAGGAAAGCCCTTTCGGAAACCAGACATCTCCGCCACGATTCAGGAGGTTTTGGAGAGGATGAGGGCTAATGGTAAAGATGGGTTCGTTGTTGATGTTGGAGCTAATGTTGGTATGGCTAGCTTCGCTGCTGCGGCTATGGGGTTTAGAGTTCTTGCCTTTGAGCCTGTTTTCGAGAATTTACAGAGGATCTGTGATGGTATTTGGTTCAATAGAGTTGCCTCTTTGGTGACAGTGTTTGAAGCTGCGGCTTCCGATAGAAATGGGGACATTACCTTCCATAAGGTATATATAAATATATCACATTTCTACAATCTGTCATTAGTTTAGTTAGAAAAGAGCATTGTTTCTGCTTTTAGATAGATTTGCATGATTCATGAGTCTCTTATTGCTGTTATTGAGAGAGACTAGTTTCTTAGGCCTCACTTTGTTTGAAGCCAAGTCAATAACTGAATCATATTAGAGAGGTTAAGAAGAGCATATGTGGAAAGAGCTCGTTTTGGTTTTCTATATATTGATGTCAATAATCTGTTTAATAAGTGAAACTTAACTGAGTATACAGTGTCTAGTTAACAAAGTGCCAATGTAAGCTGTCTTGTTTATTGGGTTGCTAAATGTGGTTTTCACTGTAGTTGGTTGGACGGCTTGACAACAGCGCCGTTTCGGAGGTGGGCGCAAGACTTGCATTCAAGTCCAACAAAGAAATAGCAGTGCAAGTGAAATCCATACCTCTTGACGAACTCATCCTGCCTTCTCAACCTATTCTTCTCATCAAGATAGATGTTCAAGGTTGGGAGTACCATGTCTTAAAGGGCGCAAAGAAGCTACTTTCGAGAAAACCTGCAGAAGCTCCTTATCTTATCTATGAGGAAGATGAAAGATTGCTCAAGGCAAGCAATAGTAGCTCCAAAGAGATACGCGATTTCCTAAAAAGCGTTGGATATAGCAAGTGTAGCCAGCATGGCACAGATGCTCATTGCACCAAGGAGTATTAGACACAGGGCTTAGCGGAAAGTGGTAATAAGATTTCATACCAGTTGAGGGAAAATCAGAAAGGTGATAGAGCCATTGGTATTTTACAGAGAGTAACATCTAGCCGGAAAGTTGCTATTTTTGTTCAGAAATGTTTGTTTTTCTTGTAAAATGTACACAATTTTTTGTGTGAAACCTAGCATACCACCAGTGATCATATGTTTCTTTTCGTGGGCTATGTTCTAACTAGTAAGAGCATCACCATCAAGTAGTTTTTCATTGTTTCCATGATTACAGTAAATAAAAATAGTTAGAAAATTATTTTTTTCATTGTTTAAAGTGAAATATTAATATTTACATCCTAATTATCTGATGTTGGTTTATCCAGTGGCTCTTCTTAGGCTAATAAATCCGACTATGATACAAAACGTTGGAACAATATAGTAATTCCTTGGGCTAAATCAGATGTATACTTATCATTCAACGTACCCCCAAGGCATATTTGAGCCATAAAAGGCACATGGGTTGATTAAACTTGTAACTTTCGTAATAGCTTTGAAGCAAATAAGAGTTTTGATACAAACAAGCAGAAGCGAGTTATTATGATACAGGAAAATAGAAACTTGAACAGGATTTTAGTTGCCACAAATCAGGACAATATGAGACGAAGTATCTCACCAGAATACTTGAACGATTTCTCAGTCTCTTCCAAACAATGATTCTTTTCTTCTCTCGTCCACTCCTCGGCAACTTTGTTCAGTTTTTCCCTCACGTTCTGCAACAATTGGGAAAGCTCACCGTCCCATTTGTAGAACTCGAGTTCTCTATTGTCGAGAATTCTTTCGGCTACCTGAAAAATTAGTCAAGCTTCAGAAGAGTTGTCGGCTTTATTTTTCTAACCAAGTTTTTTTTTTTTTACCTTTCTTCCAATCATTCGACCACCAGCGCTGTGGGCGAAGTAGATGTTGTAGAAGTGACAAATGAAAGCTGGAGGATCCTTCTCTGCTAAATCCTTTAAATACTCGGAATATGTTTTACCAGGAGCAGTTGGTTCTGGAATCTCGTAGCCTTGTTCTTTGAACCACTCCAAATCAGTGGCCAATTTCTCTGCCCTTTCCAGCCCCGTGTTCTTGAACTCGGCATCTACAGAAAATACAGTATACAGAAGCCGATTGTGACAAGGATACACAAGAAAGGAGACTTACTTTTGCATAAAATAAAGATTTTTCACAAAACCAGTAACTGTTTCTAATAAACTTAGAGCTAAACACAATCGGTGATCCCTCAAAGACTGTTTCACAAATGGGTATTTGTTTCTTGTGCATAAGGATTCAACTCGAAGGCCATTCATAAAATTGAGAAAGAGAAAAGAAACTCACAAGTTGGGAAAGTGGATTGATGAATGATCCCTTCAAGGGTGTCATAAACCAACTTACTATCCACCAAAAACCTCAAGTAACCTTCAACAGTGGGATCCCATTTCGCGACAGGACGTTCCTCAGGAGCTTTTGTCTCTTTCTCTCCTTCCTTGGCCTGCTCTTTCGTGTGAAGTCTCATAGCCACAAACCTCATCTCCTCCACAAACCCTTTCGATTCTCCAGGGTATCTCTTCTTCTGCTTCTCTGCCGCCGCCGTCGCCACCACCACGGAAGATGAAGACGACGACCACGTCTTCTTCTTCACGGCCATCCTTAGATTCTGAATCCTAGGGCCAGAGAAAGCTAACGGGAACCTGGTGAGTTGGGGGTTTTTGAGTACGGATAGGGATGGAGAAATCGGAGCTGAATAAGCCATAGTTGATGGAAGCAAGTATTGGTTGTTTCAGAAGGAGGCACGCAAATGTGTTCTCTTGAAGAGAGAGAGAGAGAGAGAGAGGGACACACAATCCCAAATTTAGATTTTATATTAGGGATTAATATTTCCAAGCATCAAGCCCAATATAACAGTAAACCTGTTACCCCATACAAGATTTTAAATATGTATATATTCAGATCCCCTGATAGTAGGATGGGCCCATGTGACTATTCATTGTATCGAGAAGCTCCTTGCAGCATGAGCGTATGCAGAGTTTTTTCTTATAACTCATCAACAACTTTCATTAACCAATGTCAATACAGGATTACAACCATAAACAATTTTAACTCGACATAAAAACACAATATCTATTAACATCTAAGAACACTGAGATGGATCATAAGCTATCTAATAAGAATATCATTGTATTTTTTACAACAATAAATCGGGATGACCGACTCTTAACCACTAAATTAGACCACGATAACTTCAAACAACAATGTACCAAGTAGAACCAAAACCTAATCTCAATATCAATTCAAGCACATATTGTTAATCTATAACGATAAGAATATAGCCCATGATCAACAATACTGACACCAAGGCGCATATCAGATTCAGCCCTTGACCACCAACGATCATTGCCACAGTTCATAGCCACAAGCCTGTCATATTGAGCAGATTGACAGTTGGACCTTGACATCAACTAAGGGGTCGATACACCTAATCATGGCTTGCAGAAGTGTGAGCTCGTACCACCACATCAAACTCGGCGCTGCGATGCCGAGCTACGCCACACGTTTCTAACCAAGCCCACCACTTCGGTTGACAAATCCTTCATCGTTAAGCTCGACGCGTGCTTTTCCCGAAAACCGGGGAACAAACCTCTGTTCACCACCCTTCATAACTCTCCTCTAGCTAACACACGCCTCACATGGAATTGGATCTATGGTAAAGGAGGCGTCTCACCAAAGCCACACGCCCCGCCGCTGCAAATATTACCTAGAGAGCCGAAGATGAGAAAACCAGACCCGATTGAGTCTTCAGTCCTATAAGTCGACTCCCCTTTTCACCGCCTCACCTTGGGTCTCGTTGTTTCTCCACAAGGTCTCGGGAACCACCTCCGTCAAAAGCACATCATCTCCATAGTTTATCAGTCTTACAGAGGAGATCGCATTTCAACTCAGAGGAGGACATGAAGAAGGGGAGAAAATAACAAAAGAGCGAGGGCACACAATATATCTGATAATCAACTTAGTTAAGCTAGACAATAAATAAGACTTTAGAATAAGTAAATCATGAAACATGTTGATTTGGAACATCTTAAGGTTTTGCCTTAGGCCTTTGTTTGAGAAAGTGGAAAATTTGGCACCAATCAAAAACATAAAGCATTAAACCAAAGAGAAAAGGAGGTGCTTAGATTATGGTTTATACTTCATAGAAATTTGAAGTAAGAAGAAATCAAGTGCCAAGGTATACAACCTTAACCTTGGTTTAGCTTGGTCACACTTGAACAACAAACAAAAATTTGAGATTCTTACGTAACATGAACGTCACATGGTCCTACGCTCATCACATGAACTTGGATCAAGTTCACAATGGAGTTGACGAGCAGTGATGACATTGACTTGGACTATAGAGGCTTGGATCTCCAGTGACACGGGTTGCGCACCTCCGGTGACGCTCAATTCACAGTTGTACATCTTAGCATCTGGTGGTGTTAATATGGTGGCTTCCGATAGGCTCGTATCCTCCGCTCATTTACACCTCTTGTATGTGATATAAGACATGGCATGACGTGGTGGTTGTTCTGATTGCACCACTATAATTCTGAAACTGCATGGTGGATCCAGAACAACAAGTAGAGGCATGGTGGCGGTGGTTCATGAAGACGAACAACCTGTGAGATCCTTGGCCCGACCCAAGCAGAAGCCCACTTGCTGGAGGCCCAAAAAGGAAAAACCCTAGCTAGATTCCCACCCATTTCTTATAAAAGAAGGATACCCTTAGGTTAGAAACACAACAAGGAGACCAAGCGAAGCTCTGCGAGACCAGAGAGCCGTCGCCGACCACGTCCAGCCCCGCGCCACCGCCGGAGTCACGCTGGAGCACCGCCGCCAACAACCCTCGCCGGAGCACCGCCGCCAACCACCCTCGCCGGAGCACCGCCGCCAACCACCCTCGCCGGAGCCCTAGCCGTCATCTACGAAACCTAGCCATCGGTTACTCGATTCTGCGGAGTGTAACCATCTCAGATCTAAACCATAAGGTAAGGTTCAGATCTACTAGTTCTCCTCTCAAACCATCTTGGATGAGTAGATCTGAGATCTAAAACTCCCTTTCTTGTCTGACGTATTGGGAATACATATCTGGTTATGTGACCGCTTCTCAACTCCTTAGATCCAGATCCATTCAGACAAGCAAAACTAAGGTGAGGACCCGGTCGTGAACTCTTATCTTGTCCTACAAGCTCTTAAGAGAAGTATTTTGTTAATAAAGTCTAGGCATAGTTAGATATATGCGCTTATGTGTTGTTGTGTGATAAAACTGTGAGATCAGATGATTGATTATGATGATGTGATGAGAACACCTAGACCTGATAGGTTGTTAAGGATGAACCAGTTGTGTGTTAAGAATGAATGAGATATGTGATATGAATGAAAGTGATGTGATGAGAATGAAAGTGATGATAATGAGATCATGTTAAAATGTAAAGAGTATGATTGATGTGTGTGATGTGACACCGAGAACGGGTGTGGACGTGTTGGGACACGGGATATGATAAGTGGTGTATTGCGTCTGGTAGAATCGAGTCATGCCGAGTCTAGGCATAAGTGACTATGGAACTGCGAGGACGGTCAGTGCGTGATTGAGCCAAAGAGGCCGTGACCAGGTAGTCACATATGATGCTACGGATCGTAGCCCGCAAGGGCGCCCGTAGGAACTCGCAGTGAAGGGGGACTCGTAATGGCTTCTCCCGGGGACGTGCGGTAGGTCCTAGAAGTCTAGGTTGCTTGTTTGCTTTTCTCATGCTAGTCCTTATTAGCTTGTGACTGTGATGAATGTTTGTATGTCCTGATATGAGTTCGTATGTTCCTCGAACCTACCCTCACTGAGTAACCCCAATACTCACCCCTCTCTTTTGCAGGTACAAACAAGGAGGACAAGGAGTAGAAGTCTGGTGGTGTCATCTTTTGGGTTTTGGTTTTCTTTAAGTTATTTTGAATTCAGAGACTATTACTTTCATGTTTTCTGATATGGTTAAGTTGAGTTTATGTTAGACAATGGTTTTGTTGGAATAAAGAGGTTTTGGACTCAATGGAATGTGATTGAGGTTTAAGTGTTCGGTTTTGAGGACACGGTCCTTACAATTGGTATCAGAGCTGTAGGTTAAACCCAGCCGGCACTGACCGGGTGAGTAGTTTAGAGATACGGTGTTTCTATTCAGATTTCGAAAGGTTTTCAAATTTTCTTGGGTGGGGATTTGAAAAAAACATTAGAACTTAGAATACCGCCTGGACCGATAATCTTTGCACACTCGACGAGGTATTTGTGAACTTGCAAACCTACAGACTGACGTCTCTCTACAATGTGACAGGATGCCTCCAAAAAACGCCAGAGTTGTCCAGAGATCGACCAGTGCTCTAAGAGCTGCCAACTGTGCTGCAAGGTCAGAGTCGCGAGCTGCCAGCAACAACCAGATCCAAACCGGGGAAGAACTCGAAGTGAGTAACCAAGCAGCTGTGACTTCCGGTGATGGGGTTGCCAATGAGAATGCTGTCCTTAGGGAGGAACTACGCCGATACCATGAGGCCTTTGGGGACCAATTACCTGAAGATGGGGGTGCCGCACGGAACGGAGCTGCAGTACCACCACCAAGAGTCACTGCAAACTTGCGGCGACAGCCAGCACCTGTTCTGGTGGTTGTTGGGGGACCAACCTACTGGGACATGATGAGACACATGAGGGACATACAAATGGAGCTTTTCGGTGGAAAGGCTGATGCTATCGCCGCAGATAATTGGAGGATGAGGTTGGAAAGAAACTTCAACTCAGCCAGATGCCCACGGGAAGACTTAGCGGTGCACCACCTCAAGGAAGATGCCCCGGTGTGGTGAGAGAGGGTCGTAGATGGGGTCCGTGTACAGTACGAGTTAACCTGGGAGAATTTCTTGGAGTTGTTCAACAAGAAGTTTTTCCCAAGGGAACCAATTGACCGGATGGAAGGCCAGTTCCAGAACATTAACCAAGGGAATCGGAACGTGAGGGAGTATGGTGAGGAATTCAACCGTCTACGAAGATTCTCCGGACACCACCTGGAGGAACGAGAGTTGATCCGACGATTCATGAAGGGATTGTGAATCGAATTGAAGAACAACTGCAATGTTCGGGAGTACCAAAGTATCGATGAACTGATCGAAAAGGCTGCATAACAGAAGGTGGGAATAGAAGAAGAGCGTCGACAGAACCAGGCTACCCACGCTCGGAATGCAAAGAGAACTAGAGATGTGTCCAATGCTGTGGAGGCGCATCTGCCACATCCAGCGTGCGGGAAATGCGGGAAAAAACATGGAGGAGAATGTTGGGTGGGAGCGTGCCGCCACTGTGGCCAAAAAGGCCACATCATGAGGTTCTGCCCCTGACTGAGAGCGGCTCCAGTTGGAGCAAACCCTAGGGGAGGGTGTCACTGGTGCGGGTTACCTGGACACGTAGCCATGGAATGTCCGGGCCAACCAGCAGGAGCTCCTGCGGGGAGGGCAGCAGTGGAGCCGAGAGTCCATGTCGTAGGAGACCATAGAGGAGCGGAGACAATCGCGGGTAAGACATTCGAATGCCAACCTTTTACTATTTAAAACCCAATTGTGTCATTATAAGCACCGTCTGGTAGCTAAGCGTTAGTAATCATGTAGGATTTGTCGTAGTCAGAGGAGAGGCGGCGTACACTCTCTTCGACACCGGTGCGACGCAAGTTTCGTGAGCCCAAAACTCACTCGTAGTTGGACTTTTGAGGGCAACTTTAAGGCAGGGGCTACATGAGTAGAGACGGCGGGAGTGGAAAGGATGACGACCATGGGGGTGTATATGGGGGTACCAATATCTCTCGCCGGTGTAAAACTTCCTATAGATCTGATGGAGTTGGAGTTGGGACGATACGAGGTGATTTTGGGAATGGATTGGTTGACTCAACAAAGAGCAGTGGTTGATTGCACTAAGTCATGTGTTTGTATACCGCAGAAAGAAGGGCATATTGTGTTCCAAGGAGTGAAGACATGGATGAGAGTGACGATCATATCCATGGCGCGCGCAGAAGAGATAGTCAGAAAAGGAGGTGAAGCGTACCTAGCCACCATCGAAATGGTGGGGGAGACAAGGGCGCCCGACCTGGAGGGTATATCGATAGAGGCCGAGTACCCGGATGTATTTGAAACTTTGAAAGGACCCCCGCCGTATCGGGGTAACACGTTCACCATCGAACTAGAGCACGTAAAGGCACCATACCGGCTAGCGCCGACAGAGATGGCAGAGCTGAAAAGACAGTTAGAAGAGTTGTTTGAGAAAGGATTCATTCGTCCTAGTAGCTCACCATGAGGCGCACCAGTACTATTTGTGGAAAAGAAGGACGGAAACCTCCGACTCTGTATAGACTACCGAGGATTGAACAAGGTAACTATCAAGAACAAGTACCCGCTACCTCGTATTGATGAGTTGTTGGACCAACTAGAGGGGGCGGCGTGGTTCTCAAAGATCGACCTTGCGTCTGGATACCACCATATTCCAATAGTAGAAGGAGATGTTCAGAAGACGGCATTCCACACTCGTTACAGACACTATGAATTTGCCGTGATGCCGTTTGGGATGACCAATGCACCGGCAGCATTCATGGATTGATGAATGATATGTTCCGGGACTACCTAGACCAATGCGTGATCGTGTTCATCGACGACATTCTAGTATACTATAAAACCCGAGAGGAACATAGTTGGCACTTACGAGTGGTGTTGAACAGGCTCCACGAGCAAAGGCTGTACACCAAGCTTAGTAAGTGCAGCTTCTGGAAAAGGAAGATTGGATTCCTAGGCCATGTGATCTCCGTGGCAGGAGTAGCAGTTGACTCGGAGAAAATAGAATCCATCGCTAGGTGGCCGACGCAACGAAACGCGACCGAAGTCTGCAGTTTTCTGGAATTGGCAGGGTACTATCGGAAGTTTGTTCCAAGTTTTGCCACCACGGCAAACCCACTTACTTGACTGACGGGGAAGGATGTCAAGTTTGAATGGACAATAGTATGCACGAAGGGATTCGAACAACTAAAGAAGCAGTTGACTCAAACGACAGTACTAGTCCTGCCCAGGCCCGACGTAACGTACGTGATATACACTGATGCGTCGGGAATAGGAGTAGGGTGTGTGCTTATGCAAGAAGAGCATGTTATATCCTATGCATCAAGACAACTGAGGAAGCATGAAGTTAACTACCCGACGCATGACTTGGAACTCGCTGCAGTGGTATTTTCCTTAAAAACTTGGCGGGCATAACTGCATGGAGAGAAGGTACACGTGTTTACCGACAAAGGTGGATGGAGTTGCTGGCAGATTACGACTTAAGGATTGAGGATCACCTGGGAAAGGCAAACCTGGTAGCTGATGCTCTAAGCCGTAGAAGAGCAGATGTTTCTGGGGTAAGGGTGACACAAGAGCTTGCAGCAGCAATGGCGAATTTGTGTTTGTGTGCCACTTAAGTAAGCGAGGATAACGCAGGATTAGAAGCCATGGATCAAGCCAATTTGCTATGGAAAATCAGGAAGGCTCAAGAGGAGGACGTAGCCTTGCAGGAGATAGTTAGTAAGGAAGTGGTCGAATACCGCATTGCTGAAAATGGAACCATCTTGTTCAAAAATAGAATATGTGTGCCAAGAAAGTCGAAACTGAGGAACAAAGTTCTAAGGCAGGCACACAAATCACCCTTCTCCATCCACCCTGGAAGAACCAAGATGTACCAAGACCTAAAGAGGACTACCACTGGGAGGGGATGAAGAGGGATGTCGAATCATGGATCTCTCGATGCCAAACTTGCCAACTAGTGAAGGGCGAGAGAGGGTTACCCCACGGGTTATTGCAAGGGTTACAAGCACCCCAGTGACAGTGGGACATGGTGACCATGAATTTCTTAATTGGACTACCCCGGACCACGGGAAAGAAAGACGCGATATGGGTAATAGTCGATCGACTCACGAAGACAGATTATTTCTTGCTTATATGGAAAACCGATACAACTGAGGTGCTGGCACAAAAGTACTTGGAGCCGATTGTAATGCTACATGGAGTGCCCGTGAGTATTGTATCTGACCAGGATCCAAAGTTCAGATTGATCTTTTGGCAGGCCTTCCAGAAGGCCTTAGGAACCAGGGTACACCTTAGCACAACGTATCACCCACAAACGGATGGTCAATCTGAAAGGACGATACAGACCATAGAGGATATGTTGCGAGCATGTGTATTGGACTGGGAAGGGAAGTGGAGTGATTACCTCCCTTGGGTAAAATTTGCGTACAACAATAGCCACCACAGGAGCATTGGGATGGCGCCATACGAGCCATTGTACGGGCGACCTTGCCGAACGCCTTTGTGTTGGACCGATGTAGGGGAGGGGCAAGACCTCAAACCCGAGATGATAAAGGAAACGGTGGGGCAAGTGGAATTTCTCAAGGAAAGCTTGAGAGAGGCTCATGACCGTCAGAAAAGTTACTCAGACAAGCACCGAAAGGATTTGGAATTTTCGGTAGGGGATGCAGTGTATCTGAAAATGAGGACTTTCCGCGGGAATTACCCAAACAGTAAGCCTTAAGAAGCTAAGGCCACGGTACATGGGGCCGTTCGTAATAACTGAAAGGGTTGGGGCAGTAGCTTATAGGTTGGCATTACCCCAGGAGTTGTCAGACTTTCACGATATGTTCCATGTTTCGGTCCTGCACCGAGTTGTCAGAGAACCGGAACTGGTCCTACCCCAGACGCCAAAAGACGCCCGCTCTAACCTAGCCTTGGTTAGCACGCCCATAGGCATCATTGGAAGTAAGAAAGTTATAACCAACGGGAAGACCATCATAAAGGTTTTGGTACAATGGGAAAGAGATGGGATCCAAGAGGACGTATGGGAACCCGAGACCGAAATAAGAAACAACTACCCCGGGATGTTTGAGGACGAAGGACCAACCCGAGTGACCAACCAGAATTCGGGGCGAATTCCTTTTTAGTGGGGGAGAATTGTGAGATCCTTGGCCCGACCCAAGAAGAGGCCCACTTGCTGGAGACCCAAAAAGGAAAAACCCTTGTTAAGTTCCCACCCATTCCTTATAAAAGGAGGAGACCCCTTAGGTTAGAAACACAACAAGGAGACCAAGCGAAGCCCTGCAAGACCGGAGAGCCATCGCCGACCATGTCAAGCCCCGAGCCACCACCGGAGTCACGCCGGAGCACCGCCGCCAACCACCCTCGCTGGAGCCCTAGCCGTCGTCTACAAAACCATAGCCGTCGTCTACAAAACCCTAGACATTTGTTGCTCAATTCTGCGGAGTGTAACCATCTCAGATATAAACCATAAGGTAAGGCTCAGATCTCCTAGTTACCCTCCCAAACCATCTTGGATGAGTAGATCTGCGATCTAAAACTCCCTTTCTTGTTTGACGTATTGGGAATACAAATCTGTCACTGTGACCGCTTCTCAACTCCTTCTTAGATCCAGATCCATTCAGGCAAGTAAAACTAAGGTGAGGACCCGGTCGTGAACTCTTATCTTGTCCTACAAGCTCTTAAGAGAAGTATTTTGTTAATAAAGTCTAGGCATAGTTAGATATATGCGCTTATGTGTTGTTGTGTGATAAAACTGTGAGATCAGATGATTGATTATGATGATGTGATGAGAACACCTAGACCTGATAGGTTGTTAAGGATGAACCAGTTGTGTGTTAAGAATGAATGAGATATGTGATATGAATGAAAGTGATGTGATGAGAATGAAAGTGATGATAATGAGATCATGTTAAAATGTAAAGAGTATGATTGATGTGTGTGATGTGACACTGAGAACGGGTGTGGACGTGTTGGGACACGGGATATGATAAGTGGTGTATGGCGCCTGGTAGAATCGAGTCATGCCGAGTTTGGGCGTAAGTGACTATGGAACCGCGAGGACGAACATTGCCTGATTGAGCCAAAGAGGCCGTGACCGGGTAGTCACATAGGATACTACAGATCGTAGCCCGCGAGGGCGCCCGTAGGAACTCGTAGCGAAGTGGGAATCGTAATGGCTTCTCCCGGGTGTTAACTTGAAGAGATACAAATGAACAAGAGAGAGATGAGATGGAGGCAAAGGAGATAGATGGTGTGAAGAGATATTGTGCAACAGTTATTCCATAGCAGTTAGAGAATGGTAAGCTTGCATTAGATGGATCTTAAGACAATGAGATACTGTCTAAGTGAAAAGCTTGTGACATTGGTGATCAAAATTGATGATTAGTCAAGGTTTGATCCCAATGCAAGTGTGTCTTATCTTGTTTGGAGTTTGAGTGGTGTTTCAGGTTCACAAAGAGTGTCACTTGTTCAGCATCAATCCGGAACAAGAGGAAGACTTGGTCCATTGTGTGGAGCAATGGGAAGGTTCTTTGTGTAGTATCCGGTTATAAAGAAGCGCATACCATGAAGGTTGTTGAGCTCCCGGTTCAAGGCACACAAGAAGAAGAAGGTCACCACCAAAGTAATGAGGAAGACATGGAGGTGGACCAGTGATTTAAGCGCAGCTGTTGGGGTGGTGTGCTCCTGGTTTGGATGTTCATTCAGGCTCACTTTCAATCTTGAACCTAGACTCAATTCAAGCTTGAGGTGGGGACTTGAGTGAGCTACCTGATGATCTAAGTTCAAGACCTGGTTCCTCCTCACCATTGCAACAAGAAGAGAAGATGAAGCCATCCGGGTTTAGTAATTGGCAAGGCTAGACAAGAGAGTGTTCAGAGCACTCTTGGCTGTGTGAAGAAGAAGGTTACTCTACAATGCGGCTTCTGAAGTGAGGTGGTTGTAGAGAAGACTGAGGCATCTACCAGCATTCCATTCAAGATGGCGAGTTCAAGAAGAGAGTGTGCAGTGGTGTGATGGTTAGGATCATGAAGCTATCATCCGTTCAAGCTTGGGTCTTCCTAAAGAATCAGTCCCAAGCTTGAGGGGGAGTATTGAGAAGCTTCAATGATCTGTGTGAAGAGAAGATCCTTGGTTGTTATTCAAGAAGAAGAAGCAACCAAGGCTGAGTTAGTATCTGGTCATCCGAGCACTTAACCCAACAAGATGTTGGGTAAAAGGAGGAGAGACCAAGATCAGTGTGGAGTGAGCTAGATGAGCTCAAGAAGTGTTAGTGGTGAGCAATACAAGTCGGATTAGCTTTCACCACATGTAGGCCATGACCCAGAGTTCTTTGTGTCCACCACACTGGTTGAGACACAAAGAACTCACTGGCCAATCCCTAGGCCTTGGAGATCTTACTCTTTTCCTTATCAAGGTTTTATCCCAAAAGGGTTTTCTTTGATAAGGTTTTTAATGAGGTGACTCGTCAAGGTTCCAAGCTTGACTTAGGATCACTAGAGTCAAGCTTGAGGGGGAGTGTTAACTTGAAGAGATACAAATGAACAAGAGAGAGATGAGATGGAGGCAAAGGAGATAGATGGTGTGAAGAGATCTTGTGCAACAAGAATGGAGAAGGCTGTGGGAAGCTGATATGTGCACAAGAGGCTCTAGAACACATTAAGGATGATCAAGAAGGACCTTAGGAAGCCTTGGTGAGAAGAAGGGATCAAATGGTCGAGATTTGGGTGAGTTGTACGGATGGCCGTACGGTTATGGACTGTACGGATCCGTACGGACCAGACTCGACCCAAATCATATATACTCGACCATTTGAGCATAAAAGAGTTTTTAAGGCTTGTGCAAACTTAGGGCACAATGTGTACGGACCAGGTTTATCCTCTATGGCCGTACAACCCTAAGAAAGCACAAGACTTGTAAACCAAGCTTCAAGAAGGTTTAGGGTTGTGAGCAAAGACTTGGGATCCAAGGGAGGTTTAGGCGAGATGAAAAGATGCTGAGTATATTCCATCTGCCAAAGGAAGAGCAAGGATGCTTTCCAGAAAGGAAGAACCTTATCCACAACCTTATCCACAACCTTATCCACTCACCAAAGGAAGGGGCATGAACCTAGACACATCTCTGGATAGGTTCAGTGACCTTGCTGGCTCATTCTCGGCCAAACTTTCCTTAGGCGAGCTCCTCTGGTTCCAGGCTGTCCCAAAACGTGTGGAGAGCACTGTCCACACAATTCAAACCGAGGAGCCTATTCCGTTTGACTCCACATGCTTTGTTGATTATTTTGTAAACCCTAATGTATCTATCTCTCTCTATATAATGTCTCTCTGGTCGAAATGTAATCCTTAAGGGAGTAAGGGGGATTTCCCCTCTCCACTTCATAATAAACCTTAGTGTTCTTGAATCAGTCTCTCTTTAGTCTCTCCTTTTCTTAATCTATCAAATCTCTCTACACTCTCCTAATCTATGTTTCTGGTTCAAGTAAACACTAAGTAAACCAGATCCACTCTTTTCACCATTTTGTGTTCTCTCTTACCCCAAAGGGGATTGTTCATCATGTTCTTCACACACACGAGCCCATACTCTGAAAATCTAACACCGGGGACGTGCGGTAGGTCCTAGAGGTCTAGGTTACTTGTTTGCTTGTCGCATGCTAGTCCTTATTAGGTTGTGACTGTGATGAATGTTTGTATGTCCTGATATGAGTTCATAGGTTCCTCGAACCTATCCTCACTGAGTAACCCCAATACTCACCCCTCTCTTTTGCAGGTACGAACGAGGAGGACAAGGAGTAGAAGTCTGGTGGTGTCATCTTTTGGTATTTGGTTTTCTTTAAGTTATTTTGAATTCAAAAACTATTACTTTCATATTTTCTAATATGGTTAAATTGAGTTTATGTAAGACAATAGTTTTATTGGAATAAAGAGGTTTTGGACTAAATGGAATGTGACTGAGGTTTAAGTGTTCGGTTTTGGGGACACGGTCCTTCCACAACCTGTCTCCACTCATCTCCGTGGAAACCATAAAGGAAAAGAAGGCAGAAGAGAAGAATATTCTAAGAAATAAAAGGGACCAAAGAAGAAGTTAATAAAAAGTTGCACAACAACGACCTCTACTCACGTATGCAGCCTTTTTTCGTATGCTATGTATAATGGAGAGGAGATGATATATGTATGCAGCGATACACTAATATAACATGTGCATGCACACACGCGATAAGTAATAATAATGTTTTTGTTTGATTTAAAGTTGTAGGAAAGAAAACCAAACTGGTTTTATGGAACCGGGTTGTTACAATTCTCCCCCGCTTAATTTAGAATTCATCCTTGAAATCAAATTCTCACATGTTTGCTCGGTTTATTTTCCAAAACGTTTCCATTTGTAATTCTTCGTATGCGACTTGCGGTCTCTCAGGTGTCCTGCTATGTCCAACGAACTTTTATCGGTCTCTAGGAATTCTCTTTCTTACTTTCCAGCACCTTAACGGGATACTAAACAAATAATTTTTTTACTGAGGTTGTTTGTCGGCTGTTGCAAACCAGACTCTGGCTCTTTGTTGCACAACAGACTCTAACAACTCTTACAATAACCCCGAAAATACGCCATTGTTCAAATCCACTCAATAATGGGGTCATTCCCATGTACCTTCTTCAGTTTTCAATGATTTTCTCGTCCTTACGATGGCCTTATTTAAGATAAAAAAAATCATCAACTCATGTTGTCCAAAAAAAAAAATCATCAACTCAAATTCCAATCCTCTCTTATGATAAATGCTTAAATTTTATTTTTATTTTCGGCCATCGGCTTCTGTTAGCCAACTCTTTTAATATCTCTTGAACTACTGATGGTTATATTGCCTAGCCCTCCCTCATTTAGTATACATAGTAATGTGGGATACAACCTCTTGCATTGCCATATTTGTCTCTATAAATACCATAATCATCTCTTTCTTCCCCATAATCAAAATTCTTTTGATCAAACACTTCAGGTTCTGATCTTTAACCGGCGAAGTCCTCTGTAAGGTGAGTATCGATCGATGGCAGCAATGGTGTGTTGATCGATGCTATGATGTTATCTGCACAGTTTTCATGTTGCTGTTGTTTGAAGATGTTTCCTGATCTATTGGCCATTGCGAGTATGCCTGCTACATCTTCCTTAGATACATTGAGAATTCGTCCATCCATTGCTCGTGCATATCCTTCTGGATCCCTCATAATTCTGAACTCATATGGTCTAAGATAACCATAATCTGCATGAGTATCAATCGATGGTATAGGGCCATCGACAATCGATGTCACAATCCATGTTTCATCGGATCCTCTGAAATTTCCAGATTCCTCTAGTGCAAGAGCACGGTACTCGATTGCTTCTTCTTCTAGAAAATATTCGTCGTGATCTGGGTTAGTCGTATCATGCCCTAGGTCAAGGTTACATCAACCAATGTCAAAGGGTGGGTATTGATCAACGATTGGTTGGCATTGTCGACCGATGTATTGGGCTGGGTATATCAATCGATGCTCCATTATCAGGGTCATTTGTAACGACCCACTCCTAGAGTATTTTTATTTATTTAAGAAAGGGGTCCACAAAAGAGGTTTCTTTGTAAGAAGGCGAAAATTATTCTAAGTGTCCAAACTTTTCTTTTGTTATGAATAGAATAAGAACTGCATTTTTCTCTAAGTATCAAAGGCCATTCTTACTATTAAGGCATCGATAACTTAGAATAAACAGGGATAAACTGACTGTAGAACGAAAAAAGTTTAAGGAAGTGGTCGGCGGACCGTAGAGCCAACTAAGGAAAGTTCAGACGTTCGGGAAGGCGGGTTCCAAGGAAGGCAATATGATAAGTCATCGTTGACGGGTTGTTCAAAAGGATGGTCGGGTCTGCGGGAGTCGTTTAAGGAAAGAATGTTAGAGATTCGGTCAAACCTTTGTGGGCAAGTTTCGGCCAAGCCAAATAAGGAAACAACAATAAATTCCCGGCTTGGTGAGCAAGTCCAAGAGTAATATAAAAAGGGACCTTCAGCTCCCTTTCTAGACACAACTCAAAAACCAAGTCTTAGAGAGAGACTAAATCAAGAACGCAGTCCTAGAGAGAGAGAGAGAGAGTTTGGGAAGTGAGGATCAAGAAAGGAGGATTGCAGGATTCTTCGCCAGAAAAACGCAGCTAAGTTCAGAGTCTTCAATCTTTTTAGATCAATCCAGGTGAGGACGTGATTCGTGACTGTCCAATAAGAATAACTTTGTTTGGTTTGATTCAGTATGAACATGTTTATGCTTGGATAAAATTTGTTTAAGGAAAGTTTGTTCTTCGTGTTCTTAAGAAATGTATGATAGGAATTGTTTAAGGAAAGTTCCTCATCGTGTTCTTGAGAAATGCATGCTATAGATTTGTGGGATGGATTATCGAGTTATGTTAGGATTTTTATGTGGGAAATGAACGTTTGATCTTGGGAACATAGGACGTCAAATGTTAATGCGGTTAAGGAAAGTATAACTGAATCGAATTAATTAAGGAAACTGGTTAAGAGGATGTAATGGACCTTCGGGTCGCAGGTTTGGCTTTGAGCCGTAAGGGACCGACGGGTCGTAGGTTTGGCTTAGCCGCAGGTTTGGCTTCGGCCGCAGGTTTGGCTTCGACCGCAGGTTTGGCTTCGGCCGCAGGTTTGGCTACGACCGTAGGATTATGGGCCTTCGGGTCAAAAGGTTAAGAACTGTTAAAGTAATGAAAATGATTTAACTAGTTACGTGAAGGAATGATAGAACCGGATGCTAGAGTGTTAGTGTTGATTTAGTATTTTGCTTATTGGGCTGTAGTGGGTGGTATTGAGCGTCCTCACTGAGTACTTTTGTATGCTCATGCCTCCTTTTGTGATGCAGGTTATGAGGAGTTGGTTGGACCGAAGCGCGGGATTATGAAGACCATCGGGGCGGGTTTTCTTATCTTTTAAACTTGACATTATGTATTTGACATTATGCAAGTTGAATTATATCTTGGTTTAAGGTTTGAGATTGTGTGGAAATAAAAATGTTCCATTTTAACAGGGTGTGCCAAAATTCGATTTTCTGTGCACCGGCTATGTATGTCGGATTTTTACACCATTTTTAAAACCGAAAAATTGTGTAAACCATGTTTCAAAATATTATAATTTCATTTTTTTTTCATTACAAACCGCCAATAGTATGAGACATACTTCGTAACCGCAAAAAGCGCTAGAAACCAATCATCAAAATAACATACAATGAGGCGTACACACACACACGCACACACACACAAAGATATATATATATATATATAAAGCTTTGCCAATTTAATATAATGTACGAATATTCAAATGTATGTACACATGATATGCACACTGTAAACCATAAACCGTAAACAAAATGAGACGTAAACTTCAAACAAAATGGGACATAAGCCGTACAACTTCAACCATATGAAACATAAACCGTACACCTTCAACAAAATGAGACATAAATTGTGAAGAAAATGAGACATAAACCGCCAACAAAACCACCTTGTTTCACAATACTAGACTTCTGTAGTTTCCTTACAGACCGCCAACAAAATGAGAAATACTTCTTAATCGCAACATAGAGGAGTTCCTCTTATATGTTCAACCATAGATACTTATGCTCTTTCCTCTTCTTGCCTGCCAAACTCAGACTGAACTATCCGCTTCCAAATCGTGAATCTGAAACGGATGTTGATAGGTCTTAATATATACCTTTTTAGACCATATTATAGGCTATATTTGGAGTATATTATTTTTGTCTAGGATATGTTTTAGAGTCTTTTCAGGTCCAAGTACATTTTGGAGCATTGTAGAGATTATGAGCCTTTCTGGAGCTCAGAGAGTGAAGAACCCCATAGCTGGTCAAATTCACCAAAGTACGAGTTGAGACAGAGTATTGCGTCGATCAAGGACACACACTTTTCGTCGATCGACGGTTTTCGCGCAGAAGCCCAATTCACGAAGTACCCGACTTGAAGCCCAAGTTACAAAAATTACAAAATGGCTCCTGGACGTGTTTTACCTAGTTTATATTGTCTTTGCTAGTGTTTTATGCAAAGGGAGACTTTTTACAAGCTTTGATATTTTTCTTAACAAACATAGTAGTTTAGGGTTGTTGGGGAGAAGATCAAGATTTCTCCGTGCTTTGGAATGGAACTCCACTTTCTATCCATGTTCTCTATCTTATGCATTATTTCATGTTTATGATTATGTTATGCTTTGCTATGTTTGAGTAGTAACCTTGTTAGATTTAGGGTTACTAATGGTTGTGATGGATTAGCCAAACAATAAAATTGCTAGGGCGATTATTAGATTTATCCTCAGGATTTTGCTTATTGCTTGTGTTCTAGAGTAGCTAACTAGAACCCTGATCTTAGGATAATATACACTGTGAGAGTAGGATTGTTACCTGAATAAATCTTGTTGAGCTTAATTTACTAGGGATAGTCGAGAGAATGTTCTAGTAATTCTAAGTGAACCAATCGAATCTGGTCGTTTAATGCTTGAATAAGAAAACCATCGATGGATGCCTTTCGCATATCATCAATCGACGGTCATTCCAAATTTGTACACGAAAGCTGTAGACTCTGAGCTTAGCCATAGGATAGATATAACTTTAATATTTTTACTTATTGAATCCGTGTTCTATGATTGAAAACCCTTTGTCTTCTATCCATTATAATTCAGAACGTAAAAACCGTAGATCTAGCGATTTTCATTACTTGTTTACAAACCAACTATTTCCTGATTTACTTATTCTAAAGTCTTATTAGTTGCCTAGCTTAACTAAGTCTATTATCAAATCCATTGTGTCCCTCACTCTTTGTAGATTTGATCCCTAAGTACTATAGCTGAACCTTTTATTTGACAGAGTAATAAGTAGCTCTAGGGTAATTTGAGCGCGTATCAAATTTGGCACCGTTGACGGGGAGCAAAACATCGCCATTAGATTTGTTTTGCAAGTTTTGCCTAGTTTTTCTTTTTAGTTTAATTACATTTTTTTATTTTGTCTTTCAGGTGCATGCCCATCAGTACCAGAAGCAAGAAGAAAAATACTTAATTTTCTCAGACCCACTAGCCATCCAAGGTAGCATCCGCAAGGAATAGCAATAAACATTGATCGATGCCAACACCTCTTCGTCTATCAATACTCATCTGCCTGAAGACACCAGTACCGAGATATCGATCGACGGTAATTCTCGAGCAGAGATGTTTGCTATGATTATCGTGACTAAGAATGAGAGAGGGGACCTGTATGACCTCGATGGTTATCTGCGTAATGCAACAGGTCAGAGAATTAATGATCATGGGATTGTAATCCCTGGACCAGAAGAAGCTGTTATAGCTCAAGCTGGAGCTGCAGCCTAGGCTGCCCAACCCAGAACGTTGGCTGACCAACCCAGAACGTTGGCTGACTACAATCGTCCATATCAATTCTATGCCAACAAATCTACTATTTGTCCTCCATCTTTCTAGAGGAACGATTTTGAGCTGAATTCAGACTATTTCACACTTGTGGCACAAACACAATATCATAGACATTCTCATGAGCACCCTATGGATCATTGTGAGAGATTCGAGGATCTTGTGTCTGCCATCAAGGCTAATGGAGTCCTTGAGGACTACCTTCTATGCAAGCTCTTCAAATATTCGCTTGCTGGAGATCCTTCATACTGGCTTAAGAAGCTACCACCAGGATCTCTTACATCCTGGACAGACATAAAAAACGCATTCCTGCATAATTTCTTTAATGATGCTAGAGATTAGGAATTGAGGAGAACAATTGCTAAATTCACACAAAAGAGCCTGCAGAATCTCTCATAAACTCTTGAATCAGATTCAAATCCTACGAAAGAGATTATCCACAGCATGGATTCAATGAAGTGCAACTTCGCAGCACTTTTTCAGAGGTATTGAGCTGTCATACGATAGTGAATACACTTACTTTATCAGACCCAAGAACAATTTGTAAGTTATATTAGGTCACAAAGTTTAGAAAGCCACTGCAGGGCTTAAATTCACGTAGAAAAAGACTAACATCTTTAATCCAAAAACACATGTTACAGATATCGTCACCCTTATTGTGCTCAATGTACCAAAGAACTCAGTCGCGAACCAAACAAGGAGAACACTGGAAACTACAGAATAATGGCATGAATGATGACATGAACACGTCCCTCCTAATTATTAACACTTCATTATGATCCATTTGCCATCTCCAGTCTTGAGATCCAACCACCATGCATATCCTCTCGGCGGATTCTATTCTAAACGAGAGAAATGCTCCCCATCCTCCCATAATATTTTGTGTGTCATTGGACATATAAAAAGCTCGCTCGTAACCTGCATCCGCTGCTCTCTTTATCAAAGCAAGTCCTTCATGGGGTTCTAACCTTTAGAAATACTCTACACCTTTAATGTACATAGTACTTGGGTTTCCCTCCTCGAAGCAAGTTCTCAGCAACAAGTTGCACCTATGTACGTACCAAGGGTATTTAAACAAATCAAACTAAGCATACACTCCACGATTGTTTGCCAATGCACGCACCGACTTGCAAGTTGCTCTGAGTCTATAGAGATCCACGAAGGAGTTATGTGCGACATGTTCCACCACTAATGCTTTGAGATCTACAGGAAGATTGTGAATAGGGAATTATGCCATTATCTATGTATTGGGTTTATGTTTTAGGGTTTAGGAAAGAGAGTTATGATTCATGTGAAATAGAAAAAAGTGTTGTGGTAAGAACTGATGTCCCGTACACACTACTCATATAAATAAGGATTGAAAAGGAATTCTTTTTCGTGACGTGTCTTTCCAATAAGTTGAAAGTCATAAGACGTCTCTTCTTGATAAAATGTCTCTTATGGACAAAATTGTCTTTTTGATAAGATGTGTTTTTCTTGTTATGTGTTGAAATTTATCAGCCTTTGTCAAATTATTTCCTACAACAACCGACCCAACTGTTGCCAATATCCCAACAGTTTCCAATGAACAGAGACTTTCCTACGTTCGACATGTACATAAATGATTGTAACACAACTCCCGTTCGATCATCAACACTCTTAAATCATTAATACGACATGGCTTCATATACACCAAAGCAAGGTTCAATGACTATCAAAGCATACGAAGATTATTTTCTTAAACATGAAGCGTGCAAAAACTAAGAACGCAAAAACGTTGATCTCCATGTACCGTGACGGTCTCAACGAAGAAATACAAAAGGGATTGAAGCAAAAGGATTTCTCCATGATCGAAGAAATAATGGGAAGTGCTTGGTTGGTAGCATACCCGATTGAGCAGGGTTCTATGACCGTAGAAGAATACGAGGATTTCTTCATTAGACATGAGGTCTTCAAAACGCATGACTCAAAAACCTTGATCTCCATGTTTCGTGACGGCTTGAAGGACGTGAAAATCGATGGGTTAGTGGAGAATGAGTTCTCCACGCTTGACGAACTTAAAGAAAGTACTCGTGAAGTCGAAGAATGCTTGTCAGTTCATCTAAAGCTCGGAAAGCTCTGATGAACCAGTTCTTCTTGTGGATCCCTTAACTTTGGGAAATGTAAGAATTATATGATAACAATGATGAGGGAGAGGAGATTTATGGTTCAGATTGGTATCATGCAAGAACTCCGAAAGAAATTGTTGAAGACGATTTGACAGACAACACCCTCTTATCGGGCGAGTTCCGGGACATAGAGTACCGCGATGAGGACCCTGATGAACGCTCAGACAAACACACTCAAACCGAAACCGGTTCTGAAAATGATTAGGACCCACATGAACACACTTTCATAAATTACATCAAAGACTTGTTCGTTTCAACTTCCGGTATTTCTAATGTTATTTCTATTTGCTCAGTTAATTTTAGTTATTGTTATCTTCCAAATGTTTGCTTAAATTTTTTGGTGTTTACCGAAACTAAGGTTTAGAAATTTGGTTTACGGGCACTAGGGTTTACGTGTTTGTTATTCATAACTTTTTAAGGTTTAGGGGCATTAGGGAGTTTACTTGTTTGTTATTCTTAACTTTTAAGGTTTTGAGGGCATTAGGGTTTAGATTTTTACTTTTTAGTTATTCTTATATTTTAGGGTTTACGAGCATTTGGGATTACGCTTCAGTAATTATCGAAATATTGTGTAAGGTTAAATTACAGTATTGGGTTTAGGGTTTAGGGTTTAGAGTCACGGGTTTTTTGATGAAGACATTAGGATTAAGGATGAAATTATTAGGGTTTATGGGCATTAGGGCTTAGGGTTTACTTGTTTGTTATTCTTCACTTTTTAGGGCTTATGGGCATTAGGGTCTAGGATGACTATTTTCCGAAATATGGTGTAAGGTTAAATTACAGTATCGGGTTTAAGGTATAATTGGGTTTAGGGTTTAGGTAATAGATTCCCGGTTCTAGAGTCCCCCATTTCAATTTAGGGTTTAGAGTAACATGTTTATGATGAAGACATTAGAATTCAAGATGAAAGTATTAGGGTTTACAATTTTAATAATTTACTAAATATGGTATAAGGTTAAAAATACATGTACACCAAATGATATTCTTACATTTGTGGTGTAAAAAATATCAATGATACTAAATAAAACCTAAAACACCAGATAAAAGAAAGGTGTATGTTATACAGTAAAAAATTCCTAAGGTGTACATGGAATATTCATATAGTAGATAAATGTTCAAAACAAAGGATGTATACCAAAGAGATATACACTCTCATTCATTTATAAATATTACTTACATTCATATAGAAGTCCAAAATGCCAGCTGGAATGCATGTGTACGATACTTAGTAAAAAGATACACCATCATCTATTTTAGCAAGTAATTCTTTTCCTCTAGAAATCATGGCAAAGGTTCCATGCATGTAGTCTTCTTGTGACTGATCTTGAAACACCTGCCATTGACTTTCGTTTTCTTAACACCATCCTAAACGGTCTCATAGTAAATACACAAGGATAATTTAGAACTTATTTTTATTAGTACACTTAAAATATATATAAGTAGGTGTACAGTATGGTTACCGGTATCTCCCCGGTTGACAGTTTCCTTTTCGTAGGTAGCCTTCACTTTGGCCTTTTTTCATTGGTGGTAGAAGCTCAACCTTCAACATTTCTTTAGGAACATATATATCCTTTGGATTTGTAACCGAAAGTATGACCCCTTTTACGGTTTCAGTCTATGTTTGTTTCACATAATCTTCTGAAACAAACAAATTGTATTCGATGTCCCAAAAACTTGCAGCTGCTATCACGTGTCAGCATGGCAGTCCAAACACCTGGAACTCAAGGCACGAACAAGTTCATATTTTCATATCTACATGAAACCAGTATCCACCTGGCTTGTGTGTAACCTCAAGTTTCCAAGTGGAACATGGAAAAACTAAAAGTCTCGTAAATGCAACTAACTGTTCAACCTGTTTCTTCTCGATTTCCTTTGGAACATTCCCCTTCATTGTACTGATTTTGCAGCGTCTACTCTCATCCCATCTACTAAGCATCCGTCAGATAAATTCTAGTGATACCATAATAGGGCTATCGTGTGCTGGCATAAGGGAATTATTCAAATATTCAGCTATGTTTAAAGTCATCAAGTTATACCTCTTCCCTTCGAAATGTGAACGAGTCCACAATTTGACGTCTATTTTCTCCATATAATCCCAACATCTCCAATTTGTACGATTTATAAGATCATAAAAACTCTCAATTTGGAAACGTTGAATGCTTCACCTACTCGACCATCCATATCATTTTGTTTCAGTCCTTTGTACTTTCCTTCAACATTCCTTTGTAGGTGTACGAGACAAATACCATGGTGTACTGTAGGTACCATACATCTTACGAGAAAAGATGGAGGATGCTCTATCTGAAATTGTAGTCAATTCACCATTGTCCTCTACAATAGTAGACAACTTCTCGAAAAACCACTTCCATGAATTTCTGGTCTCAGTATTCACTATTGCGAAGGAAATAGGAAATACTCGGGTGTCTGCATTTTGGCCACAATCACTTAGCAAAAACCCTTTGTATTTCCCTAAAATATGAGTATCATCCACCACTAATACCTTCCGCAAATGCTCCACCCATCAATACATGCCTTCATGGACATGAATGTATACTTGAACCTTTTCTTGGCTTCTTTATCAAGTTCAGTTTCAATGTCGGGAGAGATCCACGATTCGCGTACTTAAGGATGTGGAAGTACTATGATAGCAACTTGTAAGACATCTCCTCTGTTCGTTGAACAAACGCAATAGCTAGCTCTTTCGGTTTCCACCTTTCCAGTAGGTGCATGTATAGTTGAATTCCGTTCGCAGTAGTTCCAGCAGTTCTTTAGCATGCGGTCCATAGTGGAGTCTTTCGTATTTAGAATGCAAAATGGTTGAAAACACTTTAAATGTTCCATGTCTTTTGTATTATCCTCGAACATCAGTCGTGCATGAACGTTTCAAATAAGCCTTTTTAACTCGATACATAGGAGAATCACCAAGTTGCATCCCTGTTACCCTCCATTGACACTCTTTATCTACATATTTTGTTGTGATGTAGTGTTTGGCATGCCTGAACTTGAACCTCCACACCTTCGCAAGTGCATATAACGCCATCATCAACTTAAATTGCTCTTTGTCCTAAGCAACTTTCCAACGTATATATCAGAGTCCTCCTTGTTGTGATCGATGTCATGTGGTTGGCAACAGTTTGCTTCCATATCGTTAACACATGATGTACATAATTATATCCATATATTTCAAACGGCTTGTAACCCTTTCATGAATGCTTCACCACCCATAACTTGCGTCACAGGACACAACAAAATCTTCATCATCCTTCATACGTTTTTTGTTTGTTGCCGTTTTTTGGGTGGTGTAACCAGAACAACATCCCTTCTGATTGTTTCTGTTTCTACACCGTTCTAGCAACTAATAGTTGTAATATAACAATTTACTTCAATCTATATTTTCTTCAAAAATTATCTGCATACGATGCTTATTGTTTGATTATGATCCACCAGTGCCACTTGACGCCGATTTTTGAGACCCTTTTCCTCCATCACCACCTGCACCACTTGACACTGAATGTTGACGACTGTTAATACCTGAACGTCCACAACTCCATGCTTTATATGAACCTCCACCATCATCTTGTTCGTCATCTCTCGTACCATCTCTTCGGATAAAATCATGCCAGTAGTTGTAGTCATAATCCTGGTCATCCTCTTCACAAACCACGTCTCTATTCTCTTTACTCTTCTCCACTTCCATATCTCCAAAATATGCTTCGGTGGTATCTACTTTATATTTTTCCTTGTCCAACTTCAACACTATCTTCCTTATCTTTTTGCTTGTCCACTTCCATATCTCCACAAGCTGCTTCAATGTGGCCTTCCTTATCGTTTACCTTGTCCACTACCATTTCTCCACAACCTGTTCAACGTAATCTTCCTTATCTTCTTACCTTGTCCACTTGGATATCTTCTCTGTTGTTCTTTTCCTTACTTTTTTATTGCAGCAGAATGGCAGAAACCGATTTACATCCACGCCCTGCTTCTCCGCTGTTATCTTGATCACTAGACCTTTGATGCAGCAAGCTGCCCTTCTCTGAGTTACACACGCTCAAGTGCTTCAACGTGCATCAATAATAGCTCATCCTCATCTACCATACAACCAGATGTACTGCTTTGCGCCACATAACTCGTTCAGCCCTTAGAAATATCATCTATCTTCTAAAACATTTCCTTGAATGTCACAAAGAGATTAACAAATTTGTCTGCCCTATGAAGAGCTCTGAAATTTTGTAATCAGTGTTGGTTGCAATCTAAACTAGGGCAGCCCATTTTCTAATCATATCACAGCCAATAGTATATATCAACCAAGATTTCTCTCCCCAACAGACCATACTCTTGAAGAATACTATATTTCAGCATTTCAACACCCACTACAAAAAATTGTGTTATTGTGACGAACACTTAAGACTGAAAAATATGTCTCAAATATGTGACGTTTTATATACAATAGTGTGACTAAAATTTTGTGTCGCACAAATATATCAAATGTTGTCACAATATTGTGGCTGAATAAACCGTAGAAAAAAATCAATCTCAGTTTGAGACAAAATTGTGACAAAATAGGAATTGTAATAGTTGTGACTATTTCGTGACCAACTTTTAGTACATGTGAGTTACAAACATGTGACAAGACTTCTAGTATCAGCTAATGAAAAACAAACTAATTATATGTCAGTAATTATAAAAAAAATCATAAGAATAGGTGAGTGCTTTATAAAACAAAGTTACGTTCTCAGTTATCGACGTATACTTTAGTATATCATCAAATGCAAATAGATTTTTTGATTTTTTTTATATAAAATGCAATAAAGGTAAGTACTTATTAGCTAAGAGATAAAAAATACATCTAATCTCCATTACGAAAATGAGTTAATGGAAGACTAGTTGTCAGTGAATTAAGGTAACAAAATCATATACAAGCTAACCGTTGATGTATATGAATAATATTTTGTAATCTGTGTTTGTTCTTCATATACAATTTACTATTTTTATATCATTCGTATGACAATTTTTCATAATAAACTTGTAAGTTTTCTAGTTTTGCTTGTTTCGTCTTTGATCAAATGCTTTTGGAATCTAATTCCTTATTTTTCAATATGTCATCTGATCGTTTGTTGTGGTTTAGTATAAAGTATTATGTCCAATAATTAATGTTGAGTTGTGTATCAATCTAATCCAATATCATATCACATAAAATAAATAGAACAAAAATATAAGTTTATCAAATACAATATTAATTGGTTTAGGGTTTAGGGATTATGATTTAAGATTTAGGGTTTTACACTGCAAAAACAAATATGGAGTATCAAATTTAGTGGTCAAAGAGAAAGAGAGAAAATCAAAATATTAAAATTTAGTATCAAAAATTTAATTAGAGAATCACTAAAAATATTGTGTTTGTTATCAAAATCTAAAAATATCCCGGTAAGAAATAATAACATGTTGTCGTTGCTCATTTGGCGTTATTTCCACAATCAGTGATTCCAAGGTTTTAATTATGACACACTAATCTTCTGTTGTGGGTTTAGATTTGCGATCAATGATTTAAACTGCTTACTGCTTAAAAAAATTGATTTTTCTTCTTCTTCTTCTGTATCATAAATAATATTTTTGTCAATTGTCAAACTTGTTCTCATACCAATGTTCAAGACGTCCTGGCATGTACAAATTTTTATACTTTTGTCTACGTTTAGATTAATTTACTTTGTTTATTGTATTATTTGTGGAAGGAAATAATGAAATCTTTCTTCATTGTTGTGATGAAAATAACACCAGAAATCAGATGCAATATGTGTTGATGGTTAATATCAGAAATATGATGAACATGTACAAGAACTCTTGTTACGGAGGGTATGTCCACTGGTGGAAAGGTTTGACTGATCCACTTACCATACAACGAGATATAAACTTATGTTGAGGTAATATTTCAAATCTAGTGACGCATAACTAACAATAGCTGCTGCTTTTTTTTATTTGTTAGTATAAAAGTTATTTTCCTTTATATAGAATTGTCAACCCTTTTGTGTGGTAACATTAAATTATGTAAAAATCATACAACTGAGTGTTTCTCAACATTAATGATTTTTAGTCGATTTTAGTTGAATAAATATCATTTGATAGTATATTATTTTGATAACGACTAACTTTTCTTTTCTCTTAGTCCTTCTTTGAGCTTTGATAGAGTGTTTCCATATCATGAGTGAAAATATATCATTTTTTACACACTTATGTTTTAGGTTGTTGAAGTATCAGAACAAGACTATATATTTGGAGGTGAATCAATTCAAAGTATTTTTGGGGTTCCTTGTCTCCAGATGTTTCATTAGCTTTCCCATAGGCAACTGGAAAAGTGAACACATTAATTCCTTTGAATGGATGGAAGAGATTGGAACTGAATGCAAAAGGTTAAGGTAAGAATGTCCTTAATGAGAAGTGAGAAACAAGTTGGAAGATGTCGAGAAGACAATCCAATATCTCGTAGGACAGAGTGTCGTGGCTACTCGATCAGTTTCTACTCCAACATAAAATTCTGCTTCTCCACCTTTTCTTTTGTGGTTTCAGTTTGTTATTTTCTGCTACGGTTTAGTTTTTGATGTTATATGCTTTCATACATTCTTTGTGTGTTTTTTTATGAAAATAATTGTATTCTTAGATTGCTTTTCGTAATTAGTTTTAATTAGCAGTTAATTAAAATTAATTTGTGTATGTAGTTTTAGTGACAACTGTGTGACACAATATGAGATGGTAAAAAGTAACAAATTAGGATCAACCGTCAAAGTTCTTATGTCATAATATGTGACAATTAGTGACTTAAAGCTTGCCAAAATAAGTGACAAAACTGAGAAGTTGTAACAGTCATAATTTTCAACAGATCTGGTCATAAATGAAAGAAAAAGGTGACAATAATTTGGTCATTATTTGTGACGGCGTGTGACTAACGTTTTGTCAAAATTAGAAATGAAATCATGACATCATTACAGTTACTAAAGGTGATGATTTATAGACTATATTATTAGTCAATAAATGTGATGGTTTTGTTACTTTTATATTTCGTCACCGTCACAACGAAATGGTTACTAAATGTATTCTCCACAACTGTTATGACGTTTTTGTTTACAGACAAAATTTTGTGACGACTTTATTGCCACTGTCTAAATAGCGTCACAGCTCGGTCACAATGATTACATTGTTACGAAATTATGTGTATTGTTACAAAATATTTTGTTCGCAGTATAATTATTTTCTTGTAGTGACCTCTAATTTTCAAGAAATCAAGTGCTCTACCCATTCTATCATTATCTTATTTTGAAATCTCAAGAACATTATAATATATAATTCATCTACCAGCCATACCACAATATATGCATCAGAGACACCTAAAATACATTTACAAGTTACTATTATAGACAAAGCACAAATTAAAGTAAGAACGAAACTTTTAGTGGTGTACATAAAGGCGAACAAGTTACCTTCCACGCTGTTGACACCAAGTCTCTTCCTTTCCCAACAGCGCTTTGCCATACAAATCGCTCCTCCGTGACTACATTCCATCAATTTCATTTTTGATGGATACATAACCATGAAATTAGTCCTTTCCTCGTCTCAATTGTTAGGGTTTTCCTAAGTTATACACCTCTTTATTATTTCTCGCCAAGATGTGTTTAAGAGATAGTGTCAATTTAAGTACATGCACCATCTTTATTTATTAATATAATCACATACGAACCTCTTTTAGTTTTGGCGGGAAAGAGTGTCTTTCTACAAGCCACAGATGTTACCTCTCTTCAACTTTTAAATGTTTACCATAATTTGAAGACTCGCTGTAAAACACTTCGCAATGAATTCGTTGGGGTCCAAGTAATAACGACTCGACTATGTGGGTCGTTTGGCACATACACTTTTCTGGACGTGTGACAACTCGAGTTTGTGGGTCAAAATCACATAACTTATCGGGTCCAAAATGCTCGAGTTTTTTGGGTCGAAAGGGTACAATGGTCATCGATTGTTTTTCTCACCTTAGAGGTGTCTGCATTGCTAATTAAACTTGCTGCGACCCATTCTCACAATAATGAAAATTGAGTTCACCCATTCTCATAAACAACTCGTGGAAAATATTGTGTTGAAAAGTTACAGAAATGTAGTGTAAGTTACACTTACAAAGAAGAGAGTAAACTTCAAAAATTCAATATATCACAATGGAAAATGTTAAGCTATTGATGATTTTTGGTGCAAATGATATAAAGAAAAAGTTGAAATACAATTGTTATAATACACAATTTCGCTCGTAGCGCGGACAGAAAATCTATTGAATCTAAAACGACAATCAAAATTGGCTGATGAAATTAAATCTTTCGCGCAAAATTGCTCACCTACCCTTCAATATAGTTTTTTGAAACTTCTTAATTATATTATTACAAACTAAAATAAATATAAGATAGACAATTTTACAGTCAATGATGCTACTTGTTTTTATGAAAATCACATCTAATTACACCACCATGAACCACCTTATGAAATTCATATCTGATGGTACTCCTTACACCAAGCTGAAGATCTCTTGTAACTTTTTTCCTCCATTAATCTGCATAATTAAATTTCTGTGGGACTCGAAATTTTAAACCTCATAGTATAAAACATTAATGAACTCTTAATCAAACCACTAGAGTAAAGAAATTCCGCATCTTTCAATATAGTTAGGATGATATACCCATCGGCTTTTTGTGTCAAACATCTTACAAGTGGTAAACATCTTACAGTTGGTAAACATCTACATTGACTATTTATAAAATATTATATAAATTATTTAAATTTAGCAGATATTTTAATATTAATATAAATATAACTATATCTAATAGTTTTATCTACATATTCTATCGCATATATTTTTGGATACTCATTTTTTTCTATGTTCGGATCGTTTTCAATGATGTTTGTTTTGATATAGAATCTTTTAACTCATTCTAGTACTTACACTGGGTCCGATTACATTTGGTACCAAACATTTGGGTCGTGTTTGTGTCGGTTCTCGGGTGGAAATATTTTGTCCAACCCTATCTTGGACTACATATATTAACACAACATGTTCTAAGAGCATATCCATTGAGGAGTTCTCAATGGATATCTCAACAAAAATAAAATAGTAAAATAAGTATAAAGTAAAAGAGATTGTTTGAATGTGTTATCAAATAAGAGCTCATAAAAACCCCCCATGAGAACCTACAAATACATGTGTCAATTTTTTAAGTAGTCTATTTCTTCTATTTAGAATAAAAATTAATTGTAAAATCAAATTATATAAAATAATACATTACTAGAGCTAACCCGCGCGTCCGCGCGGTATTGATTTTTATGGTTTTATACATTGATATTCATTTTCATAATCCATGTTATATAATTTAGATGTGACGTTGTATAACTAATTGTATTCAAAAGACCCTGACCTGAATGGGTAATAAGATTATTTTTGATACAAATATTCGAATTCGTTTCAAATACATTTGTTATTTAGATATTTTTATGTTCTTAAGCATCAGAATCAAAAATCATTCAGATCCGGGAGGACACAACTCAAATTTCACACATAAATATATAATATCCAAGCAGGGCATAATTTCAAAACCAAAAAAAAATTGATCCGGAAAGAAACTTGTACATGAATGACTAACCGAATGTAAAAAAGAAAATGCTTTCTATATGTTTGGCTCAAATAAGGCAAATAGAAAGTATTTTTTATTTAGTAAAATAGTTCTATGGAGTGAAACATTAAGTGACAATAAATGTAACAGATTTTAGTTACTTTTATTTAAGTTATTATTTTGTTCACATAAACTATGCTTTTCAATTAAATAGTTATTTACAGAAAAATGCAAAGTGTAGTAGTTTGCAAACAAAATGTTCTCCAAGCCCTAGGGTTCCAG
>CAJHQP010003790.1:0-62781 GCA_905132765.1 Moricandia arvensis | reverse complement strand
ACAAAGGATATAAAGTATCCTTTAAAATCCGTGGTTTCCACTTTCCACAGAGAAAAGAGAAATAAAATACCAAGTCGACTTAATTTGGCTTTTAAGTACTGATTGACATTAAGGATTCAAATGTTTACAGACCGCATAATAGTTAGCTGATAACAAAAAAATTTACATACACATATGTATTTATATGTTTTTGTTATTATGAATACATTATCAAAATTATTTTAAGTTGTTTCACATGTTATCTCAGACCCTCAAAACCAATTTCAAGTGTAATCATACATTGTTTTGCACTTTTGTTTTTGTATGCGACATGATAACGGTTTTCACTGACCTATACTCCTTATGTTTTACAAAGAATGTTAATTTGATGTTTTTTATTACACAAAAATGTTATTTTAAGAATTTCAATGTAATTTATTAATATTAAAATGCATTAATTTTATAAATAAATTTATTTATCGATTAATTATGTAGTTAATAAAAACATAAGTACATTTCAATCATTTTTTTTTAATTTATGTGAAAAATGAAACATGGCAACTACACATTTATTTATCTTCTTCTTATTATGCCAATCGACACAAATATAGCTTTTGTATTTTGCTATGTTAGACCATGATTAAAGGGAGATCCTTAGGGATTTCTTAAAGTTTGGGGCCCATGAACAGTGTAATAGTCGGTTACAAAAACTAATAAATAAGAACCGGTTTTAAGGTTTTCTTACACTGTTCACAGACCCCACTAACACGTGGCGGCTCGCGATTGATTCATTTAAAAGAAAAAACAAAAACAAAAAAGGTTAAAAAACTCATATGGGTTTTTGGGTTAATTATGCAGTCTTTAACGATTCAGAATATCTCACCAACTCATAGTTATCTACATTTGTTGAAATGTAGCTTTTGCTATTTTGATTCATAACTCCTCAAATGCTCATTCAAAATCTTCACTTGACTCATCACTTTTGATTATATATAATCCTCAGCTCAAGAATTTTCCTCACTCATCATTTCCAGATCCATTCCTTCTTGCTTGGTGAGTCAACGAACTCCGAACATCTTTTGTTCCAGCTACAGACAAACATGGTGTTTACAGGTAACTACACATTAATGACCCAGCTAATTAATATCAACTCCAATTATGCATGTTTGATTGATTAGCCATCGAATTATAGATCAACTCAAATATTTAGGGTTTGTCACTAATCACATTTTTTTACTTTGCAAACATCAATCATATTACAGCCTTACAGATATGTATTAATCAATATTCAAGAGCATTTACATAATATAATAATGACGTCACATTGCTACACAATTTCTCAGTTCTCAAACACATCACAACAGAAAACATTTTTCACATCAAAGTAACCGGTCAGAACGAGATAAGATCAACCGTCTTCGCTCTAGGTTTCATCACCGGAGACGACGCAGCCAACCTCGCCGTAAAACTCGGGAACTCACCGTCCTCGTCCGCTCTTACATCGTCCTCGAAATTAAGCGCGTAGCTCAACGCATCGTAGCTGAAATCTCCAGGAGATCCCTGGCTGTGGTGTCTCCGATGGTGATGATGAACACAGTTGTTGTTGCGACACGTGACCTTGATGCGTGTCTTGACGCGGCGGCACCGGTCTCTGATCTCTTCTAGCTCCTGAGCCGTGGATTTGAGCCACTCGTAAGGAGATTTAGGCGTTCTCTGACCGTTGGTGATGGATTCAGGCTCAACCACCGAGTTGGCACCTAGACAACAGATCGGAGTTCTGATTCTGTGACCTCGAGTTGATCTTGCGGAGGAGGGAGAGGTGCATTCATTGTTGTTGTACATATCGTCGATCTTTGAGAATTTTATAAAGAGAGAAAGATGTTTTGTTATGAAGAACAAGAAAAAAAAGGAACAGGATGAGACTAAATAAGGTACAAATATTAATTTGAAAAGAAGATGAGAACTAAAAAGATAATCCGTGGGTAGAGCGTGGGCTTGGGCCTGGTCTGCGTTTTCTAAAAGTTGTTTTGGTAGTCATATTAATTTTTAATGCGGCTTGTATTATAAAGAAGTTTACCATAAATTAATTAATTAATAAATGGAGATTATTGGTTCATGAATTTTAATGGATTTAGAAATTCAAAATAAATCTAGTGGTATTAGTTCTATGATTTAAAAATTTATATTAAAATTCTGTGTTATTAATTTTATGATTTATAAATTCTAATTTAACTTAAGTGTCATTCAATCATCTAGATTTACTAATGAATTTGATTTTATAATGAATTTGAATGGATTAATTTTTTAAAAATACAAAGACTTAAATTCGAAAGAAAACATGTGGATTTTAAAATTTTGCCGTATGTCTTGCATTTTGATTTTAATTATTTGTTCATGAGATTCACAACCAATGATTTGAAATCAGTTTATATACAAAAAAAAAATTAAATCCTTTCAAACTGAATGACACTGGATTTTAAGATATGATTTAAATAATTCATTGAATAACAACATATTTAATCATATTCAATAATACTAGATTTTAAAATAAAATTTAGAATCATTAATCAAATAACAGTAGATTTTTTTTCGATTCAAACTTTATTGAAATACATAATTAAATAACACCACCTAAAATACATAAACCAATAACACATGCGAAGATGGGGAAATTTTAAATTTATCGCTTTTGTTGTACCACTTTTCATTTTTACCTTCATTAAATAGACATTTTCAAAAATACCATTTTTTAAGAGGCAATTTTTTAAAAAAATAATTAGATATCTAAATTTTACATTCCTAAATCATATCCCACCCTACACCACTCCTTAACTCTAAACCCTAAATCTTAAATTAATTAACCAAAAGGTTATAAGTGTGTTTTTTCCTCTTAGAAAATAAAGATATAAGTGATTAATGTATTTTTGAAAGTGATATAAGGAAAGTGATATTTTTGACAATTTCTCGCAATTGCACGATTGCAAAAGAAAATTCTTACGAAACTACGCCAGTTAATTTTTTTTTTTGTTTAATATCACAGTTGCACTGACGTATCAGTCATAATAAGATGTAGTTTTGTTGGGCCTAAATAAAAATCCGCTAAATATTCATGTCACCGATCGTTACAACATTTCTCTGTTAAGTATCAACGGTCGCCAAGTTTTGAAGTAATGGCGTGGAAAGGCGAAGGAGGCATTCGAGCAAGTATCGACGGTTGCTAAGTTTCTCTGTTTTGCTTCATGTCACCGATCGTTACAAAATTGTGTGTTTGACGTTACTAAATGTTTCCCACTAATCTGTGAAAACGGTAATGATTAAAATGCATTTATGTAGTCTAGGTGGGTCGGTGGGTGGGTGCTACAACTGACAAACCTAGGTATTATCTTCAACAGAAACCCACCTTAGTTGATTGTAATTAAACTAATATACTTTAAAGAACAATATAAACAAAACAAAAATGTTATAGAGGATAATAGTGATCAATAGCATTTCGAAACTAAGAAATTAAGATCGCTTCTTCAAATTGCTCATATAGTAAAAACGAGTAACTATTGATATGATTGAAACATTTAACCAAAAGCTAATAACATTGAGATGATTGATATTAGTAAAATGTATATAAAATTGTTTACCAGGATATTAAAATGTCTCTTTTGGGTCGATGGTTATTGATTAAACCAAATCTACAAAGAGGTGTCCAAGCAGAGAAGAAAACAATGGCAAATCAGCATCATATCATAATTATTGGAACCTGATATTCTAATATTAAATAATGAATACCAGTACAACCTCATTGCTACCTCTACTTTAATAATAGGGAGGTATATCAAAATATCCCGGAGTAAAATAAGCATCTTATTCTTAATAATATGATTCTCGAATTTGCTTGAAATTAAATATTCACCAAAGTCTACCCATTGGCGTCAAGCCATCAATACATAAGATTCTCCTGCTTAACAATATCACATGCATATATCTTACCTTGCATGATATCGGACATCATTTTCCGTTGATATAGGACTTTAACACGCTTTATACTCTCCCATATCACCAAAATAAAACTCGATTTATTTGCTAATCAATGACCCAAGACTACAAAACAACCCATGGAACGTAGGAGGTGGACAAAAAAAGAAACGAAATTCGGCCAAACCCAAACCGACTTAAATCAAAATAAAATATATGTTTCAATTATTTGGTTAGAAGTTTTATTAACCCAAATGGTTTGATTTAGTTCAATTTAAACCGAAATGAACTGAAAAATTAAAGTGTTTATTTAATTATATTAATTAAAAATATTAATAACATTAAAGTTTTAGAATATTTAATCATTTAATCTAAATAATTAAATATAAATTTATACATTTTACTTTAAAATGAATTAAAAAGATACAACTAATAATAAAATAAACCAATATGAATCTTATAAATTATTATCAAAACTGAAAACTACATATAATATTTATATTAATTTTTAAGATAATAATATAAAATTATTAGATGACATGTTTTATATTTATATTGAGAAGTTTGATTTTATATTTAAATATTAAAAATTATTTAATTTTAAATAATATTTTTTTTTATGTTTCGTAAATTATATTTTTTTAACCAAATTATTATGTTGTATCCACAGGTGTAACCGAATTATTCTTGCCTCACTTTAAAGTTGGAGTTGTCTAAAACCCAAGCCCATAGCCAATGTTTACCATATTTTCAACAAGCCCTACCTATCTAAAACACAAGTCCATAGCCAATGTTTACCATATTTTCAACAAACCCTACCCAAATTTATCCTAACCTTATAAACATTTTCACACAAACAAAATGATGGAAATTAAAAAAAAAGGAAGCATATATTGGAATATCGTTTAAAAAACATAAACCATCCATGAACAACTAAAGTTTTATACATTGTGTAATTACTTTTCAAGAACAAAAACAGCTTCAGATTTTGATATAACTGCTAGTAGTATCTCTGTGATAACATATGTTCTAGTTAACTACATCCGAATAATCTTGGGAGTTAGTAGTTCCATCAATACCTAGGATGTTAACTCCAGTATCAAACATAGTTGCATGATTATGCTTCACTGAAACAAGTATAATAAATTCTAGATTCGTTGTGGCTATATAACCTTGCTTTAAAGTCGCTCCAAGCATTTGGCTAATTTCATCAGTAAGTTTGAGGTGAAAAGTTGTTGGAATATTATTAATTTATCAATTAAAATCTTCTAAAATCTAGAATAGTTTTAGCCAAAAAAAAAAAAAACTAGAATAACGTGAATTTGCCAATACATTCAGTAAAAAAAACTTGTAAAATCAATAACCGTTATGAGTGACGTCAAAATAATCAAAAGCCAACGGAAAAATTGCATTTCGTAGTTATTACAGCTTTCCCGGGATACGAGCTGACATCTTTACTTAGAGCATGTTCATTGAGGGTCTCTTAGCAGAGGTTCTTAACTTTTCTAAAATACGTTCTTAACTTTTAACTAAGAAAACCTAAGAGACGTCTCTTAAATAAGAGTCTTAAGAGCTGTCTCTTAACAAAAAAATTTAAAAAAAAAAAAAAAAAGTCAAATTTAGTTAAGAACCTCATTCTAAGAGACGCTGATAAACATGGTCTTAGTCACTATACGTGGCAGCTTTTCTAACTGTCCACAAAAACTTTCCCTCTCAGCCGTTTGATCATTTCGAAACAACAAAACCGCCAAAGGCAAAAAAAAAGGAATTAAAAATTAAAAACCCCATAATAACAGCTAAACCATGGTTAAGTTTGACAAAATTCCGAAAAAGGTCAAAATATTTAAAAGTATTTACATTTATGCCATCGACCATCTTTTACTATAAAATCCAGTTCCTGAGACTCGCTAGGTTTGCCGAACCAACCTCCCTCCGGGGCCTCCTATAGAGAGAGAAAAAAACAAAACCTTCAGACTTGTTCTTTTTTTTTTTTGTCTTTTTTTTATGAACACATACTACAGAGACTTGTTCTCTTTTGACTTTTGAGTTCTCAAAGGAAAAGCAATGGTGACCACATCGTCTCGTACCAACTCAAACAACTCTCTTCTTCTTCGTTCCCAATCACCTTCAGGTCAGTTTTGCGGCTCTTACTCTAGAACCGTTACGTCCTCAGCGTTTGCATCATCCACACGCTCTAGCTTCTCGTCTCCTTCGTCCTCACCTTTCTTTACTAACCGCCAAGAAAACAACATCCGATCCTTGTCTCCCACTTCCCAGCCTATGTCGTTTCGTTATTCTCTAGACAGTAAATTCAACTCTGCTACTAACCGATCCATCTCCGTTTCGAAGAAACCTCAGCCTAGCGGGCATAAGATTTCAGAGACTCCGAGGACGACGACTACGGCGAGGAGGAGGTGTATGTGTTCTCCGACGACGCATCCCGGATCTTTCAGGTGTAGTTTGCATAAAAACGTGGCGAATCCACACGGTCAAGGTACGGGGTCGTATACGACGAATAGTTTGAACATGCGGAGATCGGCGATGACGAATTCGCTTGTGAGGATCGGTGGTGTTGAAGGAGAGTGGGTGAGAAGATCGTTGACGACTCTGATAAGGCCTTCTTCTCATCATCTGAAAAGACGGGCTGAGTTTCAGCCTCGTCCTAGTAGGCTCTCGATGATGTCGAGAGCTGAGTGTAATTGATCTGGTTTTAGATTTCAGGTTTGTTATTATTCTCTTTAGTGCGACAGATCTGGTCGGAAAGAAGTTGGTGATGAGACAATGGTTTTGATTGAGAGATCTGCGGCGCTTGTGGGAGAGAATGTAAACCTTGGAATCGAGTTTTGTAAAAGGAAACACACACCATCATCTATTTTTGTTGTTGTTGTTGGGTGAAGAAAGATGCTAAAGTGCATTGTACATACTTTATTTTACTCTCTGTTTTCATGTAACTCTTTTTTTAAAAAAATGTCAAATTGCATCTAAAATTGGAAATCAGAATAAGATAGATTTGAATCAAAAGTTGTGTAATCCAGTTTTTTTCATAACACAAGTGAGATTAGATCTCTAATCTCAAATTCATTGTGTGTCTGCAGCGTTTTCAGATTCGTGTTGTTAAGTCAACGTTTATGTTGTTCGTTGACCGTCTTGTTCGCCGTCTTCCGTTGAGCGTTACGTTAACTTTCCAGGTATGCGTTGTGTGAGGTATGTTCTTTCATTTATTTGGTTTTTGGTTGTTAATTTTCGTTTCTCGTTATTCTATTTTTGTGTGGTTATTTCTGTTTTGTTTTATCACCTTTTGCAGGTTGCGTATGGCAATGGATTGGAGTTTGAAAACTACATGACTAACCGGAACATGGGATGAACATGAACCAGCATAACAATAAGTAACATATTAGATATTTCCTACAAGACGTGGAAATGGTCTTTCTGGACATATAAAAATATTTAAATAGAAGTATGGAAGCGTGATTGAAGATAAAATTTCACATTTAATTAATAATAACAAGGAGGAATTTTATTAAAAATAAAATAACAGGGAGAAATGGAGAATGCTATAATTTGATAGTTGACTGACCACTAGAAAATTACCTAACATGGAATAATCAGATAGAAGATGCATTTGAATATGATTAATTGGGAATCTTTCGATTCATGAACATTAAAGAACTGGAATATTTTAAAGAAGAGAAAACGAAAGTTAGTAGTGGGAAGACACGTCTTCCTGATCTGGAAGATTTTACTCTACTCGATCTTATTCCTCTTACATTAATTCAGGATATATACCCATTATTAACAATATTTATATTTTGCTTTTAGTAGAGTATAATGACTACATGATGAATAGGTACGTTTGAAACCACAAAGTTTGATGAGTCTTGTTTTTTTTTTGTCTTCATGACAGGATCCCCTCGGATTAGATAGGTTCATCTTCAATGCGTCTTTGTTTAAACATTGCACACATACATTTTTGTTGGGATTAGGACACTCAGTTATAGAGTTTGGTTTTGTCACTAGCGTACACACATCGGTAAGGTCCCTATTTTAAAAAAAAATATAATCATATATATGCACTAATATAGTTACATATAAATTAGATGTAAAATATCCTTTTGTTGCTATAACTTAAGAAAATAAATTGAATAATCTAATTAAAATAAAAATGACATGTTTATCTCTTTCTTGGTTGTAGATGGCATGGGACAATGATGTACTTTATGTTTTTTTGAAACGCATTTACTTCTATTATAACGTCTTAATGACTACGATCGTCTCATTTTGTTTCTATGCAAAACCTTATAATTTCATGAGTTGTTTCTCTTTGCGGCTCCAAAATTGGGAAGTAAGGCTCGGAGACGTTTTATTTGAGTGTCAATAGGTTCTCATACGTGTTTTTATTACTCCACTTGAATTATTAAAAGTATGAACAAGTCGAATTTAAATGTCTTCAAAATTTTGGAAGATAAGAAGCTTTTTTTTTTAAATATGAGAGTTGCATTTGAAAATTAAATTGTATATAATTCAAAAATTATACTGACATCACGGGTGAGTAGCGGACTATATATATGTGTAATATATACAAGTAGTTTTATGAATCGTCTAAGAGGCGCATTACTACAAATTTGTTCCTAAAGAATTACATGAAGAAAGGGCAAAACAAAGATGGGGTTACACGTCTTCCTTACATGGAAGAGTATATGCCACCATCATATTGTTAAATACTTGCCATATTTAAACTATATATATATACATATATGTATCTGGTGCACAAAAAAAGATATCTATATATGTATCTATATGTATAGTTTTTTTTGTCAACATCTCTTATATAGTTTCATTGATATATTTTTCATCATAAATTTGGTTCAATTCTTAGTGACATCACAAGAGGTCGGCCTACTACTTGCCTAATTCTATTATTAGGCTGCAAAATTCTTAAAACCAATATGTGAACAGATAAAATATTACATGGTACTATTATATTCCCAATTATTCTTCATTACAAACAAATCTAAGCGTGAAAGCGATATTAAGATTTAGGTGAGGTGGAAACCAAAATTATTGTGATGTGAAAAACAGAAATAAAAGTATTGAAGCATCTTCCATAGTTAAAGGAGATACTGCTTTAAGACGGTGCAATTTCATCTTCCATATTCAAAATTGACGATTATAAAAATTTCTACGTAAGGTTTGTTCCATAATCAAATAGGTACACACAATCTTGATGGCTGGTTAATTTTTTTTGTTTTTAAAGTTAAATTAAGTCGGCACTTCTGACTTTCAATCTCGTTCATCCCCAACGAAGACGTCCACATTTTTAATAGCTACTCAGAATGACTCTTGCAGGAGAAATTTAAAAAGTGATATTAAATTGTTTTCAGCTGAAGATGCTGATAGTGTTATACTAAAATAATCAAAATGGTTGCATTCATGTGGTCATTTTGAGTCAGAAAATAACGAAAGTGAGTGTATTTTGCGTGGCGGGTTGATAATTCCTGAAAAAGACTTGAAGATAGGGTTGCTTGTGTACGAAGCGTGAGAGTACAAACAACTTGATTAGTCTAATATAAAATCGTATACATTATTAAAAACAAAAGATCGTGTATAATAATATAATATAACCTATGTTATTAGTTTTGTCCATAATGTTCTACACTCTCATAATCACACGTATTTTTTGCACTCTTGTTCGTCCGGCACGTATGTGTGGTTATGTTTTTAGGTCAAACCGACTTTTAACAAATGCAGATGACTATGGAGGACCATATGCTTTATTAATGACTATATAATATCAACATGTCTTACACTTCTTGTGTGTGGCCTCTCTTTTCCTTTTTGGCTTGTGATTATTGAATTTTTCTTTTGAGTTTCAATTCTTTAAAGAACGGACAGCATAAGATGGCTTAACGAGCAAGTTTTAAGCGAATTTTGGTGTCAAGTCCATACTTACTTTTTTTGAATTTTATATTCGCTATACTGAATGTAAATGCAAAAGAAATTAGGAAATGATCACTGGACTTTTAAGATTTTTAATTAATCTAAAGACTTAAACCGAAAGTGTAAGTTTGATCGTGGCTAATGTATTTTCCACACGATCACAGTCTGCGAGCTATGATCCTTCTTTTTTGGCAACAGTCCATCCCTGACGAATTCTAAGTTGATACGTATTAATTTGTTTAATCACATCCTAGAAACACTCTCGAGTAACGGTCAACAAAGGCAGTTCAAAGGAGACCTAAATATTCAAAAAAATCATTATTTCAATCGTGACATCTAGCTATATATAGCAAAAGAAATAAAAGGTCGAGAGACACATGGTGGTCTTCAATATGATTGATTGTATTCAAGCGTTTCAGTGATTATGACTATTAAATGCAAGAGGCAGGGCTCGTGTCTGTGTTCTTTTCTCTAATTAGTTCCGTTTACCAAAGTATTTTCTATTCTTGCACGACAATTGATAGAGTATTTTGAAGTACTAATTCGCAGTGTCTATTAGTCAAAATTTTCATCTTCTAATCTCTTCTATTAGTTAAAACGAATATAAACCTAGTCGTTTATAAATTGATTACCAATTAGGCAGCAGTTGAGGTAGGGAAACGAGAAATGAGTGATGCGTTATGACTATCACGCTTTCATTAAGATGAGTAATCAACTCTTTAACTTTAGCTAGAGAAGAGCCAAACCACAGAGACACTACATATGACCATTATAATTGAAAAACCACAACAGACAATTATTTAGGTCACTTTTCTTCCATTCTTCTCGTTCTTCCGTTCTTGTTTGGCATTATTCAAGGCTATGGCTTAATTTCAGTTTGGCTTTTATAAAAGAAATTTTCTAAAACTCGTTCACATTCTTTTTGTGATTTTTTTGGTTCTCTCTCTCTCTCTGGAAAGTTCAAAAAATTTCCATCCACACACTCATACCAAACAAGATACTTGTTGTTTTCTACATATTCTCTTCACATTCCTAGATAATCTGCAACCATTCACTATATATAAATGGTGTTATGATCATATAATAATACGCTAACAAATTCATGATAACTAAACAAAGTTTCGAAATCCGTGGGAATTAGAAACAACCAAGGAAAAGGTCGAGGAACGAAGAAGTATAATTGATTTTTCGTACGTGAACGAAATTGTGTGAAGTGCTCCGTCCCGAGCTTTGATAACCACACTCGATCTTTACGTTTCCAAGTAAAAATTTAAAGTACAAGTATTGAGTTTATAAGATGAAGATCCAATCAATATCACGACCATTGATTCCTTAACCCTTGAGTCTAGTTAGTCGACAAGACGAAAAATAAGTTTATGTATAAACACAAAACGAAAGCTCAAACCTAAGAAATTGGGCCGGCCCTTGTATAAGGCAAGACCATTTTCTTCTTGTATAAACACTTGTAGTTTATACAAGTGGTAATTACATCTTCACAGTAGTTTATATGAAAAATAATAATTTAACTATGTAATAAATTGCCTAAAATAATAACATGTTTGTATTTTAAAATCAATTATGCATTTTGCAATTTGTTTTTTCATACTACGTATAAGAATATGTTTAAGTTCATGACACAAAATACTAAATGATGTTTTTGTTGTTTTTATTTTAGTAATTTGATAGTTGTAATTGTTTAAAAATCTGAGTACATTTTTTTCATTTACCTCATCATAATTGATTTTACATATATAAAAGCTTATTATTTTACATTCATTAATCTTATTCGGTCCATTTTGTAGATTCTTAAAATATATGTTAAGCCTAAAACAAATTTAAATGGGCTGAACTAATAACATAACCTTCTCTTTTACATCTTCAATGGAGAGAATCAACACCATTCTCTCTCGGCATAGCGGAAAAAAAGGAATAGAGTTATGCAATCAAATTTTGCTCAAATTATTTTGTAATATTATATATACAAATATGTATATAATTTGCTGGAATCTCTCTAGCTTCGTTTTCCTTTTCTCTATTTTTTTCCAAAATAATTTTTTAATACATTAAATAACCAAATATATGGTTATTTCTTCCTATATTCCAATTTAATGGCATATAATAAAAAATTGAATGGTTTATTTAATATCATTCTTGTAATAGTTCTAATAAAGTTAGCTCAATTAAAAAAAAAGCTAAGAAACTTTTCGTTTTGAGTCTTTTGACAAGTAAACATGTTCATCAAGGTTGTCATTTAATTAATGTTCCAATATTAATATATAAGAGTTGTAAACTTGAAAAATTGATTATATCAATTGAATTTATTAATTTAAAACTATAAAAATAAATAATTATAAATATTTATAATTAATATTTGATATTTTATTAATATGTGTAAACATTTTAAAACATTATATTATTTTAAAAAAGAGAGTAGTAAATTATATATACTAAGCACAACAAGCGTCACTGACACCGAAACAATACAAGGTTCGGTGTAAATAGAAAATTAATAGAACTTTCAAGAGAGAAAAAGAAGCATGCAGAAGAACATGGAGACAATGAGATTAGAGAAGGATCAAACTAAAAAAGCAAAAGAAAAGAGAGAGAAGAAGAAGAATCTTAAAAGCCAAAAAAAAAACAATAGACTATGATTAGAGAATAACTAAGTGCGAAGCAATCTCTTCTTTAACTTTATTGTCGATATTACTAATCAACCTCAGAAGCAGATCACTCTCTGTTCTGTTCTGTTCTGTTCTGTTCTGTTTTCACAAAAGATCACAAAATAAAACCATCATCTAGGGTTCGATCTGCCGAGAAGTAGGAGAAAAATGGGGTTTCTCTTTGGTTTGTTCATAGGAATCGCAGTTTCTATCGGTTTGGTCGTTGCATTTGCACGCTATTCTAATGTCAGATCCACTCGTCGAGCTGAATTGGTTAAATATCTTTTCTCATTATAACGTTTTTTTCTCTCATTTGTGATGGTTTGCACTTTGCATGGAGATTATATAATGAATAATTAAGAGAATTTAATATCTTCATTCGTTTTTGTTAGGCGAGAACCATTGCTGCATTTGCAAGAATGACTGTTCAAGATTCAAGAAAACTTCTCCCTGGAGAATTCTATCCTTCTTGGGTTGTATTTTCACAGAGGCAAAAGTTGAGCCATTTTATTTAACTATTATATTCATTATCTCCTTTTTACTTTCATCATGTGTTGATGATATATGTATATATGGAGATTGATACTTGTCATTGATTAAACTTGCAGTTAAATTGGCTTAATCTTGAACTTGAAAAGATCTGGCCTTATATAAACGAGGTAACTTTAAGTCCTTTTTACACTATCTCTTATTATTAAAATGCATTAGCTTTTTTTAGTCTTTGATATATTCTCTGCTTACACATGTAGGCAGCTTCTGAGCTGATACGAAGCAGTGTGGAACCAGTTCTTGAACAGTATACACCAGCTATGATAGCATCTCTCAAGTTCTCTAAATTAACACTAGGGACTGTGGCTCCTCAGTTCACAGGTTTGTTTTGTTGGTTGCTATAAATAATATATAAGTATATATTGCTTAACCAAGAACAAATTATATAGGACTTTTATAGATATGGGTTAACTTCTTGGATCTTGTTTGGTTTGGTTGCTATAAACAATATAACCATGCATTGGTTTTGCTTAGTTTGTAAATTGCAGCTGATAAGACATTAAAACCGGTCGTGTTGCTTACTAAATTTTCAGGAGTTTCCATCTTAGAAAATGAAAGTGGACGAAATGGAATTACGATGGAACTTGAAATGCAATGGGACGGTAATCCAAAAATCGTGTTGGATGTCAAAACTTTACTTGGCGTGGCTTTACCTATTGAGGTAACTCACTAGTAATGCTATTATTCTAAGGTTTAGTATACGTTATTTGTTTTAGAACTTTTCTTGTTGTTTTGTATAGGTGAAAAATGTAGGATTCACGGGCGTCTTCAGGTTGATTTTCAAACCTCTTGTTGATGAGTTCCCTTGCTTTGGTGCACTTTCTTATTCACTGCGAGAGAAGGTAGTATTAGCAATGATCTTCATTGATTGTTAAAATAATTTTATCAGTTATGTTATATAGTGATCTTTTGTTTTGTGTGGACAGAAAGGGCTTGATTTTACACTAAAGGTTATTGGTGGTGAGTTAACATCGATTCCAGGGATTTCAGATGCAATCGAAGTATGCAAAAACTAAATTTGATCCTATATCTTTAACATACTCTAACTTATTATTGGTCAACAATTTGTTTAATGTATGTTTCAGGAAACTATTCTTGACGCTATTGAAGATAGCATAACATGGCCCGTTAGGAAAATTATACCTATATTGCCAGGAGATTACAGGTTCTTGTGCTTCTTTATATTATGTACTATCTGAATTTACCTCCATTTTTACTTTAATCTTAATTTTGTTTTGAAGTGATCTTGAGTTGAAACCTGTTGGAACACTGGATGTGAAGCTTGTGCAAGCAAAAGATTTATCTAACAAAGACTTAATTGGAAAATCTGATCCCTACGCTGTCGTATTCATTCGTCCATTGCCTAACAAAACTAAAAAGACCAAAACTATTGTAAGTAAATTTTCCCTCTATCTTTTTTATCTTGCTGATCGTTTGGGTTGTATGTAACTTATTTTTAATGTTATATAGAATAACTCACTGAATCCAATTTGGAATGAACATTTTGAGTTCATTGTGGAAGATGTATCAACTCAACATTTGACAGTAAGAGTCTTTGACGACGAAGGAGTTGGTTCTTCTCAGCTTATTGGGGCTGCTCAAGTACCTTTAAATGAACTCGAGCCCGGGAAAGTAAAAGATTTTTGGTTGAAGTTAGTCAAGGATTTAGAGGTCCAAAGGGATACAAAAAATAGGGGTCAGGTTAGTTTATATTCATCTTATTTTTACAAGTTATGATATATTATACGGGTAATTCTCTCAAATAACATTTTTAAAGTTTTTATCACCAACCTTAAAAAAAAATAAGCAAAATAGTCTTTTTTATTTCAAATTTTAGGATTTATTTTTATTATTTTTTAAATTTAAATTTACTTCAAAACCTTACTCCATAACTTTAAATCATATATCTAGATTTATTAACACTATGGGTATAAATATATATATTACACATTTAGTAAAACATTTTTGATCTTTTTTTCTTTTTGTAAACTATTTTTGTGAAAGAAAATTCTTATGGATATCTTAGGATATTTTTTTATACTCTTCTATGATGATAACATGTCTTTTACTGTTATACATTTTTGAAAATGTTTTTTATGTGGTGATATATAGGTGCAAGTGGAGCTCCTATACTGTCCCTTAGGCAAAGAAAGTGGATTCAAGAACCCGTTTAACCCGAACTACTCGTTGACCATTTTAGAGAAGGTACTTAAACCGGAAAGCGAGGATTCTGATGCTACGGATGTGAAAAGTTCAAAGAGCCCTAAGAAACAAGATGTGATTGTGAGAGGAGTGTTGTCCGTTACAGTGGTGGCTGCTGAAGACTTACCAGCTGTAGATTTTATGGGAAAAGCAGATCCGTTTGTAGTTATCACGTTGAAGAAATCGGAAGCAAAGTCCAAGACTAGGGTTGTACCGGATAGTTTAAACCCGGTTTGGAACCAGACGTTTGATTTTGTGGTGGAAGATGCTTTGCATGATCTTTTGATTCTTGAAGTATGGGACCATGACAAATTTGGAAAGGTGAGATAAACGTTACCTTTATTCATGGTAAGCTAAACATGACTATGAATCAGTAGATTAATGTGTTTGGTCTGTTTTTTTTTTTGGTGGGAAGGATAAAATAGGGAGAGTGATAATGACATTGACACGAGTGATGTTAGAAGGAGAGTTTCAAGAGTGGTATGCTTTAGACGGAGCTAAATCAGGGAAGCTTTGTGTCCATCTCAAATGGACTCCAAGGCTTAAGCTCAGAGACGCCTCTTGATTATATACTCTCAGCACATTACTTGTATTTGTCCTTTCTTTGCTTTTATTTTTCTGTTGTGTAGTGTGTGCTGATCACTGATGTTTAGTCATCCTTCCTTCCTTGCCAGAGAAGTAAGTAATATAATTTATATAAATAATAGTATATTTTCTTTTGCTAAAAATATAAGTAATAGTATTGAACAGCCACTTTTAGTTTTGTTCATATTATTAATAGATTTACTGAACCGAGATATTCTTCTTCCTGAAAATTATTCAAAAATATTTTATTTGATGAGAATATCTGTGAAATGTTTTATATATTACCCGTATATCGGCCCTCATGCATATTTAGCGGGGAAAAATATATTTTCCACTAAAAACTATATAAATAATAGTATTAGACGTTTCAACTCATGATGGCTCATAAAAAGAAAAAAGATTAATCGTATACAGTAACCTTATTCTATAATCTTAGTTTGTTAAGGAATGCCTAACTATACTTGATTAAATCGAACCAAAACAAATCGATATAACTGAGTTGAATGTAATATATGTTTTCTTTTTCTTTTTAAATTATTTCTATACGTGAATAAGTCAATCCTGAAAGAAAAAACAAACAAAAACAAAACAAACTATATTTTGCTTGGTACCGAACCAAATCCAACCTAAACCGTACCAAAACAACCCTCAAGAGAATTACCTTTACTCGAGTGTCATTGACCAATAATAATTGAATTTGTGAAGTTAAACAAAAAAAAAATCCGAAACCGGATTAGAAGATCAAAGAGAGCAACAAATATAAATAGAAGAGTAAGGGAAGTAAATAAAACAAGAGAGTGATATGTAAACCTAAGAGAAACAAACAACCCTAAAATTCTCAAACTTATCTTTTTTTTTTCTTAACTATTTCTTCTGCTTTATTCTGTAAAAACAAAACACAAACCCTAATAAATTTAGAATACATAGTCCTATTACGCCCTGAAGTGGAAGAAGAAGAAGATACTATCTAATGGCGGATCTGACTTGTACGCCCTTTCTGTTCTATCCATTACTCGTCATCGTCCTCTTCGTCTACTCCCTTAACCACCATAACGGATTACTCTCCTCTCTCGTCGACGATGATCCTTCTTGTCATCTCTTCTCTTTTCGTTCTTCTTCCTCTTGTCTCACCACTCTCAACAACGTACTTATTACACTCTTACCCTTTTTGTTCATTTCTTTACGTATAAGTTTAGTTTCTTTTGAAATGTCTTCTAGGTTACTCCCTCTGTTTCATAATAAGTGTCGCTTTAGGTTTTTATTTTTGTTTCACAAAAAGTGTCATTCTACAATCCCAATGTAATTTTGTACATTAAATTCAAATTTTACCCTTTTGAATAACCAATAGATTTTTATTTAAATCATTTTCATTTAATTAATCATACATTAAATAGGGATATATTAATTAGTCTATTATACATATTTCTTAATCTCCGTGAAAAGTGTCAAAGTGACACTTATTCAGAAACGGAGGGAGTATTATTTTAGCTAATATTCACTTTGTTAATTTTAATTGATTAATGTTGTTTAAACTGAAACAGTCCACGACATCAGAAGCTAGGGTGGTAGTAGATGAAGCGGCGGAGAGAATCGAAGAGGGTTTGGCGATGGCGAGAGCCGCCATACAGAGAGCCGGAGAAGTGAATCTCCGGGGAAATAGTTCGGATTTGGGATTCGTATCAAATGGATCTATCTATCTCAACGCTTTTACTTTTCATCAGTTAAGACCTTTTCTTTCTCCTATTTTTGCGTAGTCTCTCTCTATCTTTCTTATAAAAGATATACAAATCAGTATATAACTCTTAATATTTATAAAATTAGTAAAAAAAAACTTTTTGAATGGATGTTAAATTTATTCATATAAAAAAAAACTGTTTACAACATGTGTGTCTCTATTCTAATTAGTATAAAATTTTAATTTAACAACCTTGTGTAGTATTTTGATCACTAGGTAATTCCCTTGTTAGATTTGAATTAGTTAAGTTTCTTAAGTTAGGTTAAATAAAAGTTAGGCTTGACAAAAAAAGTTAGGCCTCCAGTGAACGACAGTGGTGGTAGTAGTGGGCTAGACCGAAAAAGCGAAACCTTGGGTTAGCAGTAGGTTGTTACGGCCCACCAACGCCCCGCTGGCTAGTCTAGACTCACCTTGGTGGGTGCCAGGACACACTGGGTTATTAAAAAAAAAAAAAAAAAAAAAAAGAGAGATTAAACAAATATTATGTAGTTAACAAGTAGGTGCTCATTATCATATGTACTCTCTCTCTTTTTTTTTATCAATATCATATATACTCTCTTCTTTCTTGTTTTCGTTAGGACTTTTAACTCCAAATCACCGTTAATAGAAATGTGTCAGCATTAAAATTCTACGTGAGTTTCTATTTATAGTAAAACCTACACACTACTAGCTAGTTTGCAGTTTCCTACTTTAAAACTCATTTTACCCATATTGTTCATTGTACACACCATTATTCCTCTTGTCTTCATTCTCACTCTAACTTCAAAACTCAAAATCAGATCTACTTTGAGGAAAGAGTAGTTTAGCTTTTAGGTTTCTCCGTACCTTTTCTCTCCATCTCTCAATTTGACCTTTGCAAACATATCATTCACCTTCTCTTTACTTTTGTGTTAAAAGTTTTTGAAGTCTCACATTATACATATGTAATGTTCTAAAAAGAAACATATAGGCAAACACACCAAGAGTTATGCATATGTAATGTTTTATTTTAACTTCTTTACACATCACAATAAACACAGGAGCCACAAAGAGATGGAGAAGAGATTCAAGATATGGACATATAGAGAAGGAGAAGCTCCTCTCTTTCACGAAGGTCCTCTCAATGATATTTACGCTATTGAAGGTCAATTCATGGACGAGATAGAGAACGGGAAAAGCCCTTTCTCGGCAGCTTCACCAGAGGAAGCCACCATGTTCTACATCCCTGTAGGGATTGTCAGTATCATACGATTTGTCTATAGACCTTACACTACCTATGCACGTGACCGTCTCCAAAACATTGTCAAAGACTACATCTCTCTTGTCTCTAACCGTTACCCTTACTGGAACCGCACCCGCGGTGCTGACCATTTCTTCCTCTCCTGTCACGATTGGGTGAGTAGTCTTAGTCAGTCCCTTTTTGCCAAAATGTGAATTTTGATAAAATGAAACTTGTTTGTAAATGTTACAAAAGGTTTTAAAACTAAACTGATAACCTTGAGAAAAAAGAATTACACATTTCTTATAAAGAAATACTTTAAAATAGCCCTAAAAATGTTTTTGTCACAAAAATAATATCTAAAGAGTGTAAATATGGACTTATATCCATGGAGTTAACAGGTTTAAAGTTATGGGAGCTAGGTTTTAAGGGTGAGTTTAAAATTTTTTAAAATATATATTAAATTTTTTAAAATAAAAAAACGCTATTTGATTTTTAATTAAACTTTTTTGGTGATAAAAACTTTAAAAATGATATTTAAGAGAATTGCCATTTTTGTAAACTGTAAAAAACCTAGCCCTAACTTTCTTTATTTCCTTGTTGTTCAAGGCACCTGATGTTTCAACGGTGGATCCAGAGCTCTACAAGCATTTCATCAGAGCTCTATGCAATGCCAATGCATCCGAAGGGTTCACACCCATGAGAGACGTTTCATTACCGGAAATAAAGGTTAAGTTCGGTCGGTTAGAGTCCGTACACGACGGAGAACCGCCACAAAACCGCAAACTCTTGGCGTTTTTTGCCGGCGGTTCTCACGGAGAAGTCAGGAAAATACTCTTCCAACACTGGAAAGAAAAGGACAAAGACGTTCTTGTCTACGAGTATCTCCCCAAGACCATCAACTACACGAGAATGATGGACCAAGCCAAGTTTTGTCTTTGTCCTAGCGGTTGGGAAGTAGCTAGTCCAAGAATCGTGGAGTCTCTTTACTCCGGTTGTGTTCCTGTCATCATAGCTGATGCTTACGTTCTTCCATTTAGTGACGTGTTGGATTGGAAGAGATTCTCGGTTCAGATTCCGGTACGGAAAATACCGGAGATAAAGAAGATTCTAGAAGAGATATCTGATGAGGAGTACTTGGAGATGCATAAGAGAGTTCTTGAGGTTAGAAAACACTTTGTTATAAATAGACCATCGAAGCCATATGATATGTTGCATATGGTTATGCATTCGCTTTGGTTACGGAGGCTTAATGTTCGAATTCCTTTTTCACAGTGAAACTATTTGTTGTTAGAATCTTTTTATATATAATATAGAGATCATACATGCATATATAGTATATGTTAAATCCGGGCTTGATATAAGCTTTTCCAATTTAAAAATTATTGATAGTTAAATTGTTCTAATCATTTATATATTACTTAATTATTTCTCAAACAACCAATGTAGAACTTAGTTTTATTCATTAACATTCCCTTCACCATCATACATAGATAACTCGAGAAATAACATCCACAGCATAGTCCAATATCATGTTAAAGTCCGACTTGATATAAAATTTTAATTTAAAATTAACTAGTGATAATCAATTGGTCATAATTCTTTATATATTACTTAATTATTATTTTTAAACTACCAGTGTAGAACTTAATTTTATTCATTAACAATACTAGTGCGTATATAGAGTTTAGAAAACTATAATAATGTTCCATTCTACATATTCTATTAGTACACTACAAGCCTTCGAGTTTCGTTTTGGAATGAAACGTCTAAAAGTTGCAAGTAGGCCTGGTTTTACGTGTGTAACGGTCGGAAACCCCAAAACATGGCCCATGAGGATCAAAACTTAGAAAATGAGAAAAATGAAATATTATTATCACAATTTTATATCATAGTAACCGCCAAGGCAAAGGAGACAACATTTTCGTGGTATGAAGTTTTCCTTCTATCGAATGTACCAAACCTATATGCAAGAGATAATTAAGCCATCAATTTTATTCTTTTGTTACTTTAGAATTTAGAGATTCTATCTATTACATAAACCTTGAGCAGCCTTTTTGATAAAGCATATCATAATATAGATAGAAAGTAGAAACTAACTTCTCTGGTAGCAAATATTTGAAGGCAGAATATAGCAAGGACCTATACTACTGTAATGAATAGTTTGTCCTAGAATAGCAACCAACTTTTTTCGAAGTTGTAAAAGCAGTAATAACCGCATTAAATTTAGTGAACCTACTAGTAGTACGCGGTGCCTTAAAGTGTATCTTATGTGATTTTCTTTTAAAAAGAAAATTAAAAATACTTAATGCAAAAAGAACTGTGTCTTAATTGGGACAAGAAGAGTCGTCTCTTAGAGATACGTGTTGTCTTCTGAGAGGACAGAGAAGCGGTGCTCTCCTTCTCTCTTCTCGACTCCTCGTTTCCTCTTCTCTCTATCTCTCGAGTCTTCTCTATGTGCGATCGAAAGGCGATTCCATCTGTCTCCGCTGATTGGCTTTGAGTTTGTTTGTTTAGGTCCACTTTGGCAGTTAGGGATGGTGAGCGGAAACAGGAAGGCGGAGGAGGCGTTTAAATCGATGAAAGAGATGTTGAAGGAGACAGGAGGGTATGCAATTATAGACGGAGGTCTAGCAACGGAGTTGGAGAGACATGGAGCCGATCTCAACGATCCTCTATGGAGCGCCAAATGCTTGCTCACTTCTCCTCACCTCATTCACACCGTAACAAACATCACTACATCTTTCTCCTTTTCTTTTTTTCCTCTGAATCCAACGTTGTTTTGTTGGCCACGTACAAATCCAAGGATCAATTTTGATTTGGTTATAGTAAATATTTAATTTCTTGATTGTCTTTTGATTTGTTTTGTGTTTATTTTTTTTACATGGATGGATCAATCTGTTGGGAGCAAGAGTCATGGGAGAAACGACTGCAATGGAGCAATAAAGTTAAAGGGGTTCTTATCATTGTCTCTTAAATCACTTTTTTCACTTAACACTATTAAAAAATTGATAAGAGACCTTAATAAGAGATTATGCAATAATCATGCTCTAAGTAAGTAACGTAACTTTACCTTCTTTAATGTTTGTTTGAATTTCATAATGTAACGTTCGTTTGTCCATCTGTGGTGTTAATCGAAATGATTTATTTAAATAATCCATCCAAATGATATATTTTGATGTTATTTATTTCTCCATGTAGATAGTTTATCTAGATGAAATATCTATGACTTTACATTCGTTTGTGCATTTTTATTTATATCTATAAAAATTCAGTAAATGAATGACTTGTATACTATTGTTTTGAATTAAGTCTATTTCTAATTTTCTGTTTAACTATATAAATTTTACTCCCTCCGTTTCTGAATAAGTGTCACTTTGACACTTTTCACGGAGATTAAGAAATATGTATAATAGACTAATATATCCCTATTTAATGTATGATTAATTAAATGAAAATGATTTAAATAAAAATCTATTGGTTATTCAAAAGGGTAAAATTTGAATTTAATGTACAAAGTTACATTGTGATTGTAGAATGACACTTTTTGTGAAACAAAAATAAAAACCTAAAGTGACACTTATTATGAACAGAGGGAGTATTGTTATCTAAAGTATAGTTATTTTAAAATATTATTTTGCAAGTTTAGTGAGAAGTAAAATTTGTTTTAAGGTTTTTCTCGAAAAATGTAATTTTATGTTTTTGACGGATAAAATGTGTGTTTGCAATTTTGAAGGAAAATAAAATTTTGCAATTTTATCGAAAAATGTAGTTTAACAATTTTATCGAGAAAATGCAGTTTTGGCCAAAATGTGGTTTTCAATTTTTTGAAAAAAATGTATCACGATTACTTGTTTATATAACTTGAATCTAAATAATTATTAGGATAAAAGTACATTTTCATTTGTTATTTTGTATATGTTCATCTCAAACTTATCTGGATGAACGAACAAGTCCTAATTCGATTAATATATAAGGTTAGTGTTCCAAACGTAAACCGGTTCAACAACATCCGCGATGTAAAGACGTTTCAGTTAACTGGTTTTACCAACCACTGCCGTGGAAAGTACACATTGTCCTAACCCTCACATAAACACCAAACAGCAAAATTCAAAATCTACAGATAAGAGAAAAAAAAAACTAAAATAGAAAGATCTAATACAAGAAGATAGAACCCTTAAACTTTAAGGAAATGCTGGAGAAAAAAAAACAACCAAACCGGAATTAACCAGGTTGTATCCTAACAAAATTCATCTAATCCACTAGGCTCCACAAGCACATAGAGCGGCTTCCCCTTCAGCTTGTGTTGTCCCTATCACAATTCAAAATTTCACAACAAATTAGAAGTCATATCCTTTATACAAAGAACAACAAAGAGATAACTTCTTGGTCAAGTAAGAAGAATTTGTAACGCACCTTGACTTCAGGTAAGCCAATAACACAAGCACATTCCACAACTTCAGCTCCTTGGCTCTCTATAAGGCTAATGGCAGCTGATAGTGTCCCGCCCGTAGCGACAAGATCATCTATTATAATGACGCGTTCTAGTGGCTCAACGGCGCCAACATGCATCTCCAAACAGTCATGTCCATACTCAAGCTCATAAGACTCAGATATCACTTTCCCTATAATTACAGCTTTACCCTTAATCTCAAGAACAAAAAATGAAAGTGAAAATGTAAAACTTACCTGGCAATTTGCCAGGTTTACGCAAAGGGACAAACTTTGCGCCTATGGCTAAGGCAATGGATGGACCAAACATGAAACCTCTTGCTTCAACTCCTACAATCATTTGCATGTAAACTAAATTTTTTATGGAGAAAAAAGACAATAATGATTTTATCCTTTTCTTTTAACTATTTGTTGCTTTATGAGGTAAGGCCATTTCTAAAGACGTCTTAGTTTTTTTCTTTTGGCGTTATTTAACAAACTTGATGACGAAACACTGTATAGAAAAAAAAGAAAAGAGAAAAATAAAAACAGAAGAGTTTTTTTTTTTGTTACCAGCAACAACAGAGATTTGCATGTCTTTGTAACGATCAACAAAGATATCAATTGCATGTTTAAACGCCTTGTGATCTAGCAACAACGTTGTTATGTCCTGAAACATAATCCCTGTCCGAGACAACAACAACAAGAAGCCCCTTGTTCAGACAGAACATACAAGAGTGTCATGAAACTAAACAGAAGAAGGCAGTGTTTGTTTTTGTTGAGACCTTTCTTGGGGAAGTTAGGAACTACTCTAATGGCTGCTGATATAGCTTCAAGCCTTGGATCTCCTTTCAGACCGTTCTCTGCTGCAAACATCGTCTCTCTCTCTAGTTTTGAAAATCTTGAGAGAGTTAAGGAGAGTCTTGATAGTATATTAACCTCTCTGTCTCTCCTCTCTTGATGAGTAAATGGGAGAATCCAAAGTAGAAACGAGGTCAGGTTCTCTCTCTATATCTCTTCTATGTGTTTGTGTCTCGCTCTCTGTTCACCACCAGTTGTAAGTTTTGTAGAAGAAAGTGGGTGAGAGAGCATTAAATATTGTAATAAGATAGAGAGAAACAAAAAAAGCGCGTGGAGTGTGTTGTGTTATATACCCACGCGCGAACTAGGGTCGGCACACAGGATTAATGAACAAGAGAGGGGGAAAAAATAAGGAGAAAAGAAAATCTTATTGATCTTCGAGAGAATCTTTGGCTCTTTTATAGACTCTCTTGTTTACTCTCTTGTGACTGGAAGGAAAGAGACATCCAATAAAGGAGATGGTGAGAGAGAGAGAGAGATACTCTGCCTGCAAAAGAGAAAACCATTTCTATAAAAAGAAGTACCCATTCTCCTAGAACCAGTTCACATTCCATGTTGTGTGTCCTGTCTCCTCCACCCCCAGCGGGATTAACACCGTTTGATTCTCAAAAACATTTAAATCTAGATGTACTAGTAAAATGTCACATTAGTTGGGTTAAACGGACTGACTCATTATCAAAATAGACATTTTAAAATTAGAACAATTGTTTCTAGTAGATAAAAATATTAAGAATGTTATAGATGCAAAACCGTCTATCGATTCAAAAAATTGATACAACTGTTTTGAAGAGATTTTCATCGTAAAATTATTGTTTGGTCATCAATATTACATATGTTGCATGTAATTAATCATTATATGTAATAAAATTAAAAATTATATGATAATTTAGGAGAAATTGTCAAAAATATCATTTTCCTTGTACCACTTTTCAAAAATAGCTTAATCACTTTTACCCTTATTTTTTAAGAAGAAAAAACACACTTATAACTATTGAGTTAATTAATCTAAAACTTATGGTTTAGAGTTAAGCGGTGGATAGGGTAGGGGTAGAGTTTAGGAATATAAAATTTAAGATTTTCATTAATTTTAAAAAAAATTATCTCTTAAAAAATAGTATTTATGAAAATGTCTATTTAATGAAGGTAAAAGTGAAAAATTGTACAAAGAAAGTAGTATTTTTGAAAATTTCCCATAATTTAGTTGATGATTTATCTAGTGTTAAGAAATTAGATAAAACTATTCTATTAAAAATGAAAATCGGATTTTAATCTTTATATATACATTTATAAAAGTTTATAATTTATTTAATTCACACGATCAATATACAAAATGTAAAATGAATATTGTCTCAATAGAATTTCACTCTTTTTCAAATTTGATTCACGTTCGTTTATAACATTTGTTAGAAAAAAAAAGAGTTACAAGTTTTGAACTGTAAATTGTTGTTTAGTAACATACACAGATATACTAGGTGCTAATATTCTGTCTGCTACACTTACAATTTTTGTGTGGATCTGAATACTAGCTTTCTAGATTGCATATGTAATAATCATTTTGTAAGGACTGGTTCTTATGTGAAACCAAAACGTAAACAAGCAAAGCACTTGAGTACAGAAACCACCAAAAATATATCCTATCATCAGCAAAGAGCCAATATGCGCCCATATTTGAGTGGGACATGCTAACTATATACAAAATTCATTTTGGTAGATAGTGTGATACATAAATTAGTTTTGAATTCAACTTACGATATGATTAGCTCTAGTTTTATTCAACTATATCTTCTCATCTGAATCATGTATTAGCAACGCTCATCAACTTACTAAAGTAGACAACTAAACATGTAAAGATATTTAGGAAAATACTGTATAGCTTGATTATCTTAAGACTTTTTAATGAAAGTATAAAATTGTAAATATGTTTTTAATGTGTGAAACTATAAGAAGAGCTATTCACGGATACATGAATATAAAATTTTTAGGTGGATGATCCTCTCAGGCAGAGAGTCAAAAGCATGTAATTATAGTTCACTAGAAACTAAGAAATCCACTATAAAAAATATATATATTGGTTACAACTTTGTTTTGAAGAAGCGTTCTCTAGTTTAAAAATAAAAACAACATGAAAGGACTACACAAGCTACCAAACAAACAGTCCTAACAACTTTGTTACAATTTAATACCAACCAACGAATCTTATGTCCAACACAACAAACCCTACAAACATGAATAGATAACATGGTTGTAAGGTTTTAGCACTGCAAAAAAAATGTCACCATCCAGTTTCTCACAACTAGCTCTACTAGCTAAGATTGCATATAGTGAAAAAACAGATTGAATATAAAGAAGTTTGAGTAAATACGCAACCCTCAAATTTTCATTCAAAGATGACGACATCCTCATCATGATCAAACGGATTAAATGTTCTCCTTTGTCATTTTCTTTCTTTGCACCAAAGAAAAGGTTCGAACTTTCAAATGATTCCTGCATTGTACTTGAGCATTACCCATCAAACCCACATAAAACAAATTCCATTTCAAATCAAGTTTAATATATGCAGCCACATCACACCAAATTTATTTATAGGAAGTAAATAACATTAGTTTTGCAAACACTATTTGTTTTCTTTTTCTCGAATATTTTGTCTCTAGTATTGTATTGTTGTCCTAAATTACTCTAAAACATACATTCCTATAAACTTTTCAACATTTTTTTTGAAAATGCCAGGAAATTAAGAGTCGAATCTCCTAATTTCAAAATTACATTATGTAATATTAGTTTCGTCTCATCGGTCATTCGAATATGTATATTTATCTATTAATGATGTCATATTTTATACGTAATTATACCTTTCTTTGACTAATATATTTAGAGACTATATAATCATACTCTAAATTCTATTTTGAGACTATGAATATATAAGATTTAAAGTTGAAAAGAGATTTATAAGCATGTTCAAAAGAAGCAATTTAAGCATCTATCTATTTTGTTATAGAATAAAGAAAAAAAAAAGCTAGTATTGCATAGTTCAAGGGTAAATGATCCTCGTACCGAGAAACCCACCACAAAGCTTATCGGCAACATGAAGAAAATCGAAGTCTAGATATAGAAAATCAATAAAGTGACAATATCGAGGAGATATCCCAAATCTTGGTATGTAACTTTATCGTTTTATAATCAAACAATCAATAATGAAATCTACAATTAGTTCACTTTAATTTGACTCTTGATAAGTTGCAAAGGGGATATTCCCACTTTATTATAAGCGTGTTGACACTTTTTGGGTTATTACTTCGATTTTGTCGATCTTTTAGTTAGTTCGATCTTATGGCCCCATTTATTTAGAGATTATAGATATTATTGATTATAATTTTCTTAAAGAAATAGAACCCTTTTTAAAAGAATCCAATTAAACTGATTTATTGTGGTTTCAGAAAATAAAATTTAATGTATTTATAAAAAAACATATACGATTTTAGTTTAAGTGTAAAAATGTTGAAGCTGTGAAATCCATCTATTTTGCCCCAAAGAGACAAAGCCCACCATTGAAAGTTAGGACATAGTCTCGTAGACATGAGTCCACGGCCAGTACAGTATTCATGCAAAACATGCAAATGTGTCATATGAATTGTTAGCCGTTACTCATTCTACGAGTTAGTGATTCTTTGAAACTTAAAGAGGTTGATTAATTATAAACTGCCTGAAAGAGGAAGAGAGACAAAAAAACCTTGAATCCTGACAACATAAAGGCATAATTAACTATGGATTTTTAGGGTAGAAGTCTTAATTTTTGTAAGAGAGGTTTTTTAATTTTAACTAAAAAAACTTAAGAACTGTTTTTTAAATAAAAGATATAAGATCATGTTTAACTTTGGTCTCTTAGAGTGAGATTCTTAAATTATAATTTCATTTTTTTCACATTTTCGGCTAAGAAATGTCTCTTATGTCTTTTATTTAATAGACGGTTCTTATGTTTTCTTAGTTAAAAGTTAAAAAAGTATCTTAGGAAATCTAAAAACCCACCATAAGAGACTGTGGATAAACATGTCCTAAGAGATGTCTCTTAACCGAAAAATGTAAGAAAAAAGGTAAAATTATAAGTTAAGAATTCCACTTTAAAAGATCCGAGTTAATCATGACGTAAAATATCACATTTGATTCTAAAGAAACACTAAAAATGTAATATGATAGTGTAAAACCTAGGATGCTCTTTCTCTCACTCATTTAAAAAGGTTACAAACTGTTTAAAAATCAAAACACACAAAGACAACTCTTTAATTTATTATTTAATCACTACTACGACACAGTTAACCAGTCATAAGTATCTCACAAACGTAACAATTTTTAATCGTTGTAACAGTCGTCTAAATCTCTTAATAACGCTTAAAACCGTAATCACCCGCATCCGCATACACCAGACCAATGCAGTTACCCTTGAAAGATAGAGTTGAGATCGAGCGTAATGGGCCTGCGATTTAAAAAATTCGGCCTTGTAATCTGATGTTATTTTTTGTTTGAGTAAGGTTTTCTCAAGCCCATAAAAGCAAAGCCCAATATTGATTTGGTGAACCCTATCCAGTGTCGCTAATAAATATCCCTCACTTAGGCTCTGATATTTTCGTGTTCTGCATTCAGAAATTTGGAAAACCCTAATTCGATCTCCAGATCTAATCAACTCTGCTCAGTTCTCAGGTATCTTCTCGCTTTCAATCCATCTAAGCTTAGGGTTTAGTATCTCTATTTGCTTATACGCCTTCGCGCTGAATCTAAAGTTTCGCGCTTTTGGATTACGGAAGCTTATCTGAAATTTGTATTGTGAAGTATGGAAGATCCTAGAGACAACGAAGCTTACGAGGAGGAGCTTTTGGACTATGAAGAAGAGGACGAGAAAGCTCCAGATTCTACAGCTAAAGTTAACGGCGAAGCAGTGAAGAAGTGAGTTTTTTATTCTTCTTTTTTCGATCTGTTTCGTGAGAACACTGGGTGATTAGATTTGAAGTTGTTATGAGATTAGGAGGGCTTCGTACTCGTTTGCCTATGAAAAGTAGCAATTTTTATTAACTTGTTCCTGGAAATTAATAGCTTTGTGTTTGTGACAGAGGTTACGTGGGGATACACAGTTCTGGATTCAGAGACTTCCTTTTGAAGCCGGAGCTTCTCCGAGCTATTGTTGACTCTGGGTTTGAACATCCATCCGAAGGCAAGTTAACCTTTTTACTCCGCCCCTTTTGTTTCTGAGCTTTTATCTTGACTTGTTTTATTGCCCTTACTTGCACCATTTAATGGTGACTTATATAGCGTATAGCTACACACAACTAGCTATATGATTTGGTGGGAGCTCTACGTTTGGTCATTGGTTGTTCAAATTGAATTATCTCACTAAGTTGTAACGACGATGTTCTAGCTTGATTTTGTTGCTAGATATATTTGTTTTTCTCTAATAATTGCTATGTCCATTGACATTTTAGTGATTACTTTTCCAGGTAAAAAAATGATATTTCAATATGTTGATTTGGAGTGAGCTAAGCGTTTCGTAAAGCCACCAATTATAAAGATACGGAGGTTATATTCTGCTTATGAACGATCCCTTTGGTGCAATTTTCTTTGTTCTTCATCAGTGCAACACGAATGTATCCCTCAAGCTATCTTGGGCATGGATGTTATCTGCCAAGCAAAATCTGGTATGGGGAAGACTGCTGTGTTTGTGCTTTCGACTCTGCAACAGATCGAGCCAACTCCTGGCCAGGTGTCTGCACTTATCTTGTGCCATACAAGAGAGTTAGCTTACCAGGTATGACTTCGTTGCTTCCTAAGTCGTACCCTCTGCTTCAAGTAATTGTTCTAATGTCTGTCCCCAAATTTTCTCATACTCATACCATACCTTGATGATGAAAATTACTTGCAGATCTGCAATGAGTTTGTGCGATTCAGTACCTATCTCCCTGATACTAAGGTTTCAGTGTTCTATGGCGGAGTCAACAATAAAATTCACAAAGACTTGCTGAAGAATGAATGTCCTCACATTGTTGTTGGAACACCTGGTCGAGTGCTTGGACTCGCCAGGGACAAAGATCTCTCTTTGAAGAATGTGAGGCATTTTATTCTTGACGAGTGTGATAAAATGCTCGAGTCCCTTGGTATGCCGATCTCTTGCGTCCTTGTGTATAAAGATATCTCATCTGTCCCTGAAAAAATGCCTGTTCTAACATATCTAACTCTTCTTTATTAGACATGCGAAGGGATGTGCAGGAGATCTTCAAGATGACTCCTCACGACAAACAAGTTATGATGTTCTCAGCAACGCTCAGCAAAGAGATACGCCCAGTCTGCAAGAAGTTTATGCAAGATGTAATGTCCCACAGCCAATACTTTCTCGGTTTGCAAGTCCTCTAGTCTTGAATTATTTCTAGCCTTCTTTTGGAGATTTGAAGTTTATTTTGACGATCTTCTTGCCCGGGAAACTCGGTATTTGATCCCTGGACGTGTGTCTCAATCCAAAAATGCCGTGGGTAGTATATCGGGGTTTGGAGAAATAGTAAGACTCTGAACATGTCACTTAGCTTTTGCGTGGTTCAGGGATGTCTCTGCGCAGAGATGTTTACAAGTCCTGTAGTCTTGAATTATTTCTAGCCTTGTTTGGGAGATTGTAGGTTTATTTTGAGGACTTTCTTTCCCAGGAAATTTGATCCCTGAACACAGTGTCTCCATTGAAAAAGCCTTGGGTAGGATATTAGGATTTGAAATAATGGGAGACTCTGAGGATGTCACTTAGCTTTGGAGTGGTTCAGCGATGTAGTGGGATCTTCTACCATCATTTTCTTTTTCTTTTTGAGTTGCGGTGTAGTGAGGTCTCAAAGTTCATCATGCTCAGTTTTACTGGCCTTTATGTTCCGAGCAATATTGATCTTTGAGGATGCAAACCTGGTGGACGAGGATCTCAGTTTGGGGGTCCTTCATCCGTCGCCAATTTTTTAATGGAAATCACTGCCGGAGGAAGGCTTGCTAATATATTTACTCTGATATCTGTTCCTTTCAGCCAATGGAAATATATGTTGATGATGAAGCCAAATTGACTCTTCATGGGCTTGTCCAGGTAATTTGACTTGTGTGATTTCTTATTCCTTTTCATATTGGTTGATATTTTTGTTTTCATAACTGTTCGACAATGTTTATGTCCTGTGATTGTTACAGCACTACATCAAACTGAGCGAGATGGAGAAAAACCGCAAGTTGAATGACCTTCTTGACGCATTGGACTTCAATCAAGTTGTCATATTTGTGAAGAGCGTTAGCAGAGCTGGGGAGCTGAACAAGTTGCTTATCGAATGCAATTTCCCCTCAATATGCATTCACTCTGGCATGTCTCAGGAAGAGAGGTTTGTATATTCTCATAACATTATTTCTTTTTACCCAACCTGACTTACTCTTAAACCCTCTCCGCATGGAGACCAACTCTTAATACTTCACACTATGATATGATATGTAGGCTGACTCACTACAAAAGTTTCAAGGAAGGGCATAAGAGAATTCTGGTGGCGACAGACTTGGTAGGGAGGGGCATTGACATTGAGCGAGTCAACATCGTCATCAACTATGACATGCCAGATTCTGCTGATACATATCTTCACAGGGTAACTGTTTTTTATTTACTAAATTCCCTATACCTTTACCATGAACTTATTTGTAAGCACACTGTTGATGATGGTGTAGGTTGGGAGAGCTGGTAGGTTTGGAACAAAGGGTCTTGCAATCACATTTGTGGCATCAGCTTCAGACTCTGAAGTTCTTAATCAGGTCTGGAATTTTTGAGCTTTTTTAGAAAAAGACTGTTTATTTGTTTACTGATATGAGCTTTGGGTGTGTAATGGTGTTGTAATTTCTTTTGTTTACAGGTACAAGCCAGGTTCGAGGTTGATATTAAGCAACTTCCTGAGAATATTGATACTTCCACATACAGTAAGCGTTTTATCCTTACCAATTACGCAAAAGCTTCTTAGTTTTGATATCTGACGTAATCTCTTCTTAATCTTTGCTCAGTGCCGTCTTAAACCAGCATCGTCTCTCAGCAAGAACCTCTCCAGATTACAACTATCACTATCCCTTTTTCTCTGTGGACAAGTTTTTATTTAGACCGTTTGTAACTCTTCAGTTAAAGAGATGGAGAAACTCTTCAAATCACATTGTCCTGCTTTGTAAAATATATTTTTATGTTATGTTATCTTGGGGTTTTAGTGGTTAGATGTTCTTTTGTGAATCAATCTTAATATAATCATCAAGGTTACTTAAATAGACGTTAAACATAGTAAATGTGAACCAAGAATTTGAAAATCTAGTGGTTATATGTCTTCACTATGCTGATTTTAATCTTAACAATGGTGTAGCCCTCCTTGTAGGTATAGACCTTGATGTTAGTTTCTCACGACGGAGCAAAGCTGTGTCTACGTCCACAATGTGATGTTCATTATCATCTGCTTCATCTCCATCTACACCATTACCTTCTTCATTGACTTCATCATGAGCTACAGATTCTATCTCCTCCACTCGTCTCTCTTTGTATCTCTTACTACCCCACATGAACAACAGCAGAATCACAGATACTACAAAGACCATCAGAAACAGAGCTCGAAAGCTGTGGTGGTCGAGCTGGATTGGAGTATCCGTCGTGGTCGAGTCCTGACAATGTTTATCTCCAAAGAACCACTTGTTCTCCATTGCTTTCATGGTCTCTCCCTCAGTTATGTTCAAGATCTGTCTTGAAATATCTGACACCAACGGAGATCCCAACGGGAAAGCCTGCGAGAAAACATGATAGATTCAAGAACATACTTTCAAGAATCCAAACTAAGAAACAAAACTAATGGTTCTACTTACAAAGCCAAAGCCATCAGCCTTAAAGGTAGGCTCTATAATGGAATACTCCGAGCAATACTTAGCCATGAAAAGCTTGACATAAGGGACTTCATCGAAGGCAGCATCAATACCACCATTGCTACTCTTGTTGAGAAAGAGCTCACGCATTTCTTCAGGAGAATCATAAGCCTTTAGCCTCGATTCTTCATAACCCATTAGCTTCAATCTTTCGAATGTAAACGAACCAGATTGATACCCAACGTTCACTCCACTCTTCTTCAGATCATCCATGTGTCTCACTGTTGGTCTAAGCTCTTGAACCGTGAGCATAGATGTTAGTGTTGCTGTGTAGCTTTGAGTCAGAATCAGCAACACAAAGCACCATACCACCACAAGAGCCCTTGTGAAAAAACTCTCTGATGGCTTCCCTATTCCAAAAATACAAAATATGATCATTAGTATGATGATAAAACTACATCAACAAAGATTTATCAACTAAATTTTCTCACTAAAAACAATAATATCTTAATAGAATGTTTTTTTTCAAAAGTTTGCTAGATTCATGTCAAAATTTCTTTTCTAATTTTTTCTGGCATTTTTAAACATTCTCTATTAAAATAATATTATTTTTATTGAAAGATTTGTTGAGAACTGCTTCCAATGCAGATATTCTAAGAAATTTGATGAAGTTTAGTGATAAAAGTAAACTTACTATGTGCAAAAAAGAGAGTAGAAAAAGAGAAGTAGAACACATTAGATATCTTATCAGACATCTTATGTGTCTTGAAGTCATCAGCTGCATGGTACTCAAAAATCCAAACCATCATTCCAATGTAGACAAAAGAAGCAGCAGTGAGCAACCATAGCTCCTTTGTCAAAGGCTTTAAGAACACCCATTCTCCTTTCTCTCTCTCATCCTTAACCGGTACCACAAATACAATACCGGTCTCCGAGTATGGCAATGCAAAATCAACATAACCAGACCGGTTAGCTAAGATCGTTGTATCACCTACTGCTCCATCATACTCCTGTTTATATATCATTTGACAAACCTTTATATATGCAAAAAAAAAAACAAAAAATATTGTAGCTCAATATTAGCCACTATAGCGGGGTTTTTAATGTTCGACCAATCATTTGCATAATCAAGTGAAAAAACATTAGCGTATAACTATAAAAAAATAAAATAAATATATAGATAGATTTGTATAAAAAGTTTATTAAAACAATTACTAGAGCTTTCAAAATTTCTAGACTGACCCTGCTTAAATGGTTTAGAGAGCAAAGTAACTTACCCCAAGAAACACTTTATAAATCATTTCGTCATAGTTTCCATCTGATTTTCCATCAGGAGTTTCAAAGGGAATGTAGTCAAAAGGGACATGATATGGCATTTGATTTATTACCGTGTTGAAAACATCTATGCAAAACCCACTGAATGTAAGAACATTAGTGTTTGCATCCTTTGTTACCTTCACAAATTGGTTGAAACCATCTTTCTTTGGAACTGCTATCCTCAGCTTCTTTGGGCTAATTGGTTGTTCCCAACCTTTAGGCACACCAATAGTGTCTCCTGGCCATATTATCGGTCTAAGGCCACTTGAACTCTGTGAAGTATTAAGACTCTTCACTAATCCTACATTTGATTTCCAAAAACCAACCGCTCTTTCTCCACTTTCTTCTATATTGATTATCTTGAATGTTGTCGCCTCTAGCTTCCCTTGTTTTAGCTTAAATCTGCCGGAAACACCTTTGAAACTGATTGTTGATAACACTTCAAGAAGCTTAGGACCAGAGAGAGAAGTAGCAAGATCATCAAGATCAGTCTCATTATCATCTCTTGTTGTTTTTTTGGTCTTATTGAAACTCATGTTGACGTTACTAATTTCCTCAACTGACATAGCAAGTGCTGTGGCAGCATCATAAGCCCAACACTCAAAATGGTATAGCTCTTCTCTTCCAAATCTTTTTAGCCAACGAGTTTTGAGATTCATTAGCTCTTTTGATCTTGAGAAGTATGTCTTGACACCCAAGACACCATGCATGGCTTCCACGCTTGCTTCCTCCATTGAACTCATGAGATCAGCAATACCATTTGTAACGATCCACACATATCCTGGTTCCATCATACCTATCTTTTTGGCTATCGAGAAAAGCCTCGACCCTAGATCAGGTAACATGTGCACGATGAAAACCCTAGTGGGCATGGTCTTTAGTCTCAAAAGCTCGTTCTCTATTTGATCATTAGAGGAATGCAACGATATGGCGCATCGGTATCTTATACGAATGTTATTCTCTTGAAAAGCATCGACTAAGTAAGGAAGTATACCTTCACCAAACTCGTTGTCCACGTAAATGGGCACAGCTTCTCTCCATCTAAATGACTTTAAGATGGCACTGATGGAGTGAACTTGAGCTGAATCGTCGTGTGCGACTCTGATGAAGTATGGACTACGTAGGGAATCAAGAAGAGGGCTTGTTGCGGAGTATGAAATTACGGGAACTTGAGTTTGGTTTCCTAGGTTGATTATAAATGGAGCTTGCATTGAAGTCCCTGGTCCAAGAATAGCAACCACTTCCCTCTTCTTGATTAAGTATAAAGCTGCAAAGGTTAAGGTTAATATTCACCTTAATATGATTAATCTTCTTTTAAACTATGTGGTTTTAAGTTTTAAATTTTTAGGGAACTCTTTTAGGTGTCAATGTTTCCAACTTCCATACTCTTTTGGGTTGTTCATTAATTTGAAATATAGAAAGAATTAAAATAGAAGTGTCATGTATGCATGTAATGTTAAGTTCAGAAAAAAAAATGTATGCATGGAATGTTATGTGGATCTGAGATTTTATTCAGGACCCAATTCAATATGCCCCTTATGCATGCATGCATGATTTAGATCTATCAAACGACTATAAAAAATATTTACATTGAAGACATAGTTGACTATTACATAAAATAATAGATTAGAAATATAGAGTTGTGTACTCAAAAAGAAGTTTGATAGATCTAGAGATCTCTATCAGAAGAACTAGTCCTTTGTATCTTGGTATATTATTCATTATTCATGCGTCATGTATGACTTTTAAAGCGGGTGGTCCGGCGACTTTGGACCCAATCTACTCTGACCTTCCCCTAGTTTTTTTATTTTTTTAAGTTTTAGTAATATAAAATTATTACGTATAAATTTTTTTATTTTTGATAAAGTATTTAATTGTTACGTATAAATTACATGTAAAGAATTAAAAAGGACAGTATCATCAACAATGAATCGTGATCAAACCTAATGTAATACCTATATAATAACTACATGAACATAATATATTTTGTATGATTTTTAAAAAGGTAATTATATATCAGATAAACTTTCATGCATGATCCATGAAGACTCACAACAAAAGATTGTGTACCTGAAGCTGCAGCACCAACAACAGTTTGTTTGGCGTCTCGGACGTGGAGGACAATCCTTGTCTTGAAATCTTTATTAGTCTTATAGAATTCCGAGAGAGACATGTTGATAGCTCGCAAGCTCATATCTGCTAGTGTTACATTAGTGTTAAGAACAACTCCTACTTTAACTTGTAAAGCTTCCTTCTGTGATTTTCCGAATAAAACTAAGAAGATGAAGAAAATTAAAATACGTAAAGGAAGAGAACGAGATACGATATTATGGGGAAAAGACATGGCTATGATGGTTCAGAACTACAAGAGAAGAGACGACAAGTCAAATAAATAATAGTTTGAAGAAGAGAACCATTAAGCCGTTATTTAAGTGTCGGAGTTTACAAGTTACAAGCAGACTATTATTTTAATACATAGGTTAGAGAATATTAATACAAAGAATAATGTAGAGAAGACTTAGTCTAGTCAATTAGGATAGTTAACGCGTTACCCATATGAGGCAAAGACGTGGTCTTCTAAACACATAATTATTATTAAGATGATACAAATATTGATAAGAATAAAAATTTAGAGAAAAAATATTGATAACGAACACATTTGCTAACGAAGGTATTGAAACATTATGGCTTTAGAACCGCCTCTTAGAGCTGCACTGCCCACCATCATGATCAACTCTTGTATATATCGCTAAACATTAGCGCAATAAAACATTGGGAGCCACATGCATTTCATCAGGGAGAAATAGTCGCCATAAGAGCTTTGTGTTCTTCATGTTCTCTCGCCATTTCGGTATGACAGTGTATTCACCAAAGCTCTACCCATTATGTTTTTTAGGGACTGGTCAGCCTTTACTTTGAAGATTAATATGTTCCGGAATTGACATGGGAATTTCGAGAGCGTGAGTTTGTTTCACATTCGTAAAAGTAAAAATGTTTGAACAGACTCATTAGTAAAATAAACTAGGAACTGAGGCATATTATTCTATCATATAGATCATACACAGTCGGAAGAAAGTGCTACTCGGAGAAACGTTTTCTCTAATCAGAAATTGGTCTACTGATGTGGATATGTGACAAAAAAAAACTGAGTACCATCTTAAAGAAGATGACAAACAGTTAGAGCACCCTTAGGGCATAATTATAGGTAATAACCCCAATTGGGTTTCTTTTTTTTTTAATTTAAAAGCGAACCAATCGCGGGACGCCATGTGTTAGTGGGATCCGCGAACAGTGCATAAAAACCGATTCTTAATTTATAGTTTTTGTAACCGACTCTTACATTGTTCATAGGTCACACGTCTTAAAAAACTCTCCTAAGAACCCCCCTTAATCATGGTCTTATCCCGTAGAAAAAGAGGGTCTCAGACCACAAAAAATATAAGAGATAGCTCTTCCATTTATAAAATAAGAACCGTTTGTGTGTAGTCTTTTGCGCTGTTTGCGGGTTTTACCGATACGTATAGCCCGTAATTGGATGTTTTTTAAAAAGAAATAATTTAAATTAGAAAAAAAATAAGAAACCCCATTTGGGTTGTTGGAATAGTGATGTCCTTATATACAAGTTATATATTCTTATATATCAATTACAAGTAGAGTGTCTTAATTTCCTTTTCCATTTGTATATTTGTGGATCATAAACAGACAAAAAGGATTCGTTTGATTATTTGCCCTAGCGGGAAAAAACGTCCTATTGACAAAAGCATTGTAATCACACATCACACGAGACGCGCACTAGAGGCTGCGTGAATTCGGCAAGACGCATGGATCACACCTGAACGCTAGACGCGCGTTCGCTAAACACCAATCTCCTCATGGCATCTTGTGGACTCGTTCACTATTGGGCTTTGATTGGAATTTGGAGGCCCATTTGTTGCCACAACACTTGTAAGAAAGTCTTGGTGATGGTGACAACTGTTCATGACATGTTATTCAAAATCTCTGCTCACTGAATTAAAACCGCATTTTGGTATTTTCCTTTTTATTTTCTATAAGATAACTAAAAGTATATAAAAAACAAGTATACCAACATTAAATTTTCAGACTTAACTTTAAAAGAAAACATAACTAGATTGAATAATACCAAATTCTTCATTTATAATACATACAACTTTATTCCCCCAAGCTTTACTTTACTCAAAAGAATCTATTTACTAGATAAACAAACTATACACATAACTGTAATTGGTAAAATATAAAACAGAATCAGTGGAATAAAAATGAAAATAATATGATATATTTCATTCTATTTATTCATGATCAAAATTTTGAATGATCTTTTTTTTACAATTTTGTTTACTTTTTGTAGAATTTATAGAATGAATATTTCATTTTATTTATTATAAATGGTAAACAAATTGTGGAATAAATGAATAAAACATTCCATATTATTAAAAATTGACAACAAGCTATCATCATAAAATAAATAAAAACACAATATGATTACCAAGAAAAATACGATTGATTATTTACCAATTATTCGTTAATGTCCTCACATTATTATCGTTTAATTAAAAAAACAATATTTCAGACGGAACCTTATAAATGAGACAACATGGAAGACCATAACGGAAGCACTTTCTCTCTTAAAAAGTCCAAAGACTTCTTGTCTTAAAAAGCATCTCACTTCATCCTCCCCACCACCATCATCATCCACCACCATCGTAACCAATCTCAAAAATGGGTAAAGGCGCCACGCTCAGCGACAACGTGATCAAAAAGATCATCCTCTCCTACAGCTACGTAGCCATATGGATCTTCCTAAGCTTCACAGTGATCGTCTACAACAAATACATCCTCGACAAGAAGCTCTACAACTGGCCTTACCCCATCACACTCACCATGATCCACATGTCCTTCTGCTCAACCTTAGCCATTCTCCTCATCAAAGTCTTCAAACTCGTCGAGCCTGTCTCCATGCCACGTCACACTTACCTCACATCCGTGGTCCCTATAGGAGCGTTGTACTCTCTCTCCCTCTGGCTATCAAACTCTGCTTACATCTACCTCTCTGTCTCCTTCATACAAATGCTCAAAGCCCTCATGCCCGTCGCGGTCTACTCCATAGGAGTCTTGTTCAAGAAAGAAGGGTTTAAGTCTCAGACCATGACCAACATGCTCTCCATCTCCTTCGGTGTTGCGGTTGCTGCCTACGGTGAAGCAAGATTCGATGTGTTCGGTGTGATGCTCCAGCTCGGTGCGGTTGCTTTTGAAGCCACACGTTTGGTTTTGATTCAGATCTTGCTTACATCCAAAGGCATCACGTTGAACCCTATCACTTCTCTTTACTACGTTGCTCCTTGCTGCTTAGCGTTCTTGTTCATCCCTTGGATCTACGTTGAGTTCCCTGTGATTAGAGACACGTCTAGCTTCCACTTTGATTACTTCGTCTTTGGAACCAACTCGTTGTGTGCGTTTGGTTTGAATCTTGCTGTGTTTCTTCTTGTGGGGAAGACTTCTGCTTTGACTATGAATGTGGCTGGTGTGGTTAAAGATTGGCTACTGATTGCTTTCTCTGTTGGTCAAATATCACGTTTTGTTTTGGTGGTAGGTTGGTGGTTGGCAACAGATGGTGAAAATCCAAAGTCCAAAAAAGAAGCTTAAGTTTGTCAACAATGGAAGCTTGTTGTCAACAAAGGAAGCTTGTGTTTGTCAATATTGTTGGCTCACCAACCCCCTCATGATCTCCTATAAATACCATGCTTATGGTGAGGAGAAGAACCATCCCAAAACAAGAAAAACACAGAAGAAAGAAGAAGAGAAGAGAGAGAACGTGAGAAAAGAAAAAAAAAGTTTTTTCTTTAAGAAATTATTATTAATTTCTTGAGTGTATTTGGGATCGGGGTGTGTTGAAAGCTTGTAAAAATTTCCCGGTGATAATAAAAAGATCGGTAGCAGGTCCCGGAGACGTAGGCACAATTGGCCGAACTCCGTTAACAATTTTGTGTGTTTTCTTCCCGCTCCCACAAATTCTGATTTTTCCGCAAGGAAATTTGACCCGTATTTCCTAACAACTGGTATCAGAGCTACAGTGGGTTACTATTTAAAATAGTGGGTTACTGTTCACAATAGTGATTTTGTGAATAGTGGGTTACTGTTCACGAGAATAGTGATTTCGTGAATAGTGAATTTGTCGGTAACATCGGTTCATCGACGGAGGTGTTTTAAACACGGTGGTTTCAGAAACGATGGGAGGCGAAGACGGTTCAGCACACGGTATCGGGAAATTTGATGGTACAGACTATGCATTTTGGAGAATGCAAATTGAAGATTATCTGTACGGACGGAAGCTTCATCAACCACTGAGCAAGAAGCCTGAGAAGATGGATCAGGCTGAGTGGGAGCTCCTTGACAGACAAGTTCTGGGTGTTATAAGGCTAACACTGTCGAAGAACGTTGCTCACAACGTTGCGAAGGAGAAGACCACTGAAGGGCTCATGAAAGTTCTCTCTGATATGTATGAGAAACCTTCGGCAAATAATAAAGTATTTCTCATGAAGAAACTCTTTCATTTGAAGATGGAAGAAGGTGGCCTGGTTGCCGCACATGTGAACGAGTTCAACACGATTGTCAACCAACTGTCATCGGTTGAAATCGAGTTTGAAGATGAAGTGCGAGCACTGATTTTGTTGGCATCTCTGCCAAATAGTTGGGAGCCAATGCGGGCAGCGGTTAGTAATTCTGTGGGTACTCAAAAGCTCAAATTCAATGATGTTAGAGATCGTATCCTTGCCGAGGAAGTTCGAAGGATAGACTCTGGGGAAGCATCAACGAGCTCTGCTTTCAACGTGGAAAACAGAGGGAGAAACCCAGATAGAAGTAACCGGAGTTATGGCAGATCGAAGTCAAGGAGTGGACGGAGTCAGTCCAAATTCAGACAGCCTGCAGAGTGCTGGAATTGTGGAAAGACAGGCCACATTAAGAAGAATTGCCGGGCACCACCGAAGAAGGAAGACAACACTAGAGGCGGAGCCAATGCAGTGACACGTGAAATCGCTGACGCATTGGTAGTGTCTGTTGATTCCCCGAGGAAAAGTGAAGCTCGTGATGCAGCTGGAAATAACACCAAAGCGTCAATCTCCTATGTCGATAGCCCAATAGATTCATGGGTGCTTGACTCAGGAGCGTCATTTCACACCACACCGCACCACAACATTATGAAGAATTATGTTGCTGGAAATTACGGAAAGGTATATCTCGCTGATGGATTACCTTTGGACATAGTTGGTATTGGAGATATCAATTTGAAGATGTCAGATGGACGGGTGTGGAAGATTACGAAGGTCAGACAAGTGCCAAAGTTGATGAGAAATCTAATCTCGGTAGGTCAACTTGATGACACGGGGCACGATGTCAACTTTGGTGGTGGAGCCTGGAGAGTCAAGAAAGGTTCCATGGTGGTTGCTAGAGGTCATAAAAGAGGAACTCTCTATATGACGACGAGCTATCAAGACACTGTTGCTGTTGTCGAGGATGCCAAACAAACCAAGTTGTGGCATTGCAGATTAGGGCACATGAGTGAGAAGGGGATGAAACTCATGGTGGCAAATGGTGCTCTTCCAGATCTGAAGACGGTGGATCATCAGATGTGCAAAAGTTGTGTCCTTGGAAAGCAGAAACGAGTTAGTTTCTTGAAAGGAGGAAGAGAGCCAAAATCTGAGAAGTTAGAGCTGGTGCACACTGACGTGTGGGGACCCGCTCCTGTTGCATCGCTGGGTGGTTCGTGCTACTATGTGACCTTTATCGATGACTCCACAAGAAAGGTGTGGGTTTACTTCATGAAGAACAAGTCTGAAGTGTTCTCGGTTTTCAAGAGATGGAAAGCCATGGTTGAGATTGAGACGAATCTCAAGTTGAAGTGTCTAAGGTCTGATAATGGTGGTGAGTATATCAGCGGCGAATTCAAAAGATACTGCACTGATAACGGAATCAAGATGGAGAAGACTATTCCGGGAACGCCTCAACAGAATGGAATAGCAGAAAGGATGAACCGGACCTTGAATGAGCGTGCAAGGAGCATGAGATTGCACTGTGGATTGCCAAAGACGTTTTGGGCAGATGTAATCAATACTGCAGCCTACTTAATCAACAGAGGACCGTCTGTGCCATTGGGATTTAAGATCCCTGAAGAAGCTTGGAGTGGAAAGAAAGTAAATCTTTCTTATCTAAAGGTGTTTGGATGCTTAGCTTATGTTCACATTGACGATGCTGCAAGAAGTAAACTTGACTCGAAGTCTAAGAAGTGTTACTTCATTGGTTATGGTGACACGGAGTTTGGTTACCGGTTTTGGGATGATGAAAATCGAAAGATCATCCGCAGCAAGAATGTTGTGTTCAACGAAGAAGCGTTGTACAAGGATAAGCTAAGAGAAGGCTCGGAGAGGAAAGAGCCTGGAGCTGTTGACTTAGATGATATCCTGACACCAGGGTTGCCACAGGATACCCCAACAGCAGAAGAAGAAATCTCTCAAGACGAGAGTGGTGAGGCTGAAGAGAGTGATGATTCTGAAGTGGTCCCATATACACCTATCACGGAGTTACGACGGTCAAGTAGAGTCATCAGAAAGCCTGTAAGATTTTCTCCATCGCTCAACTACATTCTGCTCACAGACAGAGGAGAGCCTGAATGTTATGAAGAGGCTATGCAAGTGGATGAGTCGATCGTGGGAGCGGACTTGCATGAGATCAATAGCTTGAAGACGAAACTCTCGGAAGAGTTTGCGATGAAAGACCTTGGAGAAGCAAGGCAGATTCTAGGGATGAGAATCAGTAGAAGCAAGGAGGGTCTTAAGCTATCACAAGAGGAGTATGTGAAGAAAGTCCTCAAGAGATTTAACATGGATGATGCGAGGCCAGTCAATACTCCGCTGGCAAGTCATTTTCGGTTATCCAAGGATCAGTCTCCAAAGACGGAAGACGAGATGGCATATATGGATAAAGTTCCATATGCTTCTGCTATAGGCAGCCTGATGTACGCGATGATATGTATAAGGCCAGACATTGCACATGCAGTGGGAGTCGTTGGCAGGTTTATGAGCAATCCAGGAAAGGAACACTGGGAAGCTGTTAAGTGGATTTTCAGATATCTGAAAGGGAATCCAAGTTTGTCGCTATGTTTCACAAAGTCTGAGATGGGATTGCAGGGATATGTTGATGCTGACAACGGAGGCGACATTGACAGCACAAAGAGCACAACTGGATATGTCTACACTTTTGGCGGTACTGCAATTTGTTGGGTTTCAAAGTTGCAGAAAATTGTATCTCTATCAAGCTGTGAAGCTGAGTATGTTGCGGTTACGGAGGCAACAAAAGAGATGATATGGTTACAGTCTTTTCTACAAGAGCTGGACCATGACCAAGGGAAAAGTGTGTTGTACTGTGATAGTAAGAGTGCCATCGATTTGGCAAAGAATCCGGTTTACCACGCTCGGACGAAGCACATACATCGGAGATATCATTTCATCAGATCAGCGTTAGAAGATGAAGTGTTGGTGCTTGAGAAGATCCCAGGAAGTAAGAATCCGGCAGACATGTTGACGAAGGTCGTGCCGTGTGAGAAGCTGAGGTTGTGTGAAACCTCAGTTGGCTTGTTGGAGTAACAAGCTGAGAAGACCTGCTACATTGATCGAGGTGTGAAGACAGATTAAAATCAGTCTTCAAGTGGGAGATTGTTGGTCAAATATCACGTTTTGTTTTGGTGGTAGGTTGGTGGTTGGCAACAGATGGTGAAAATCCAAAGTCCAAAAAAGAAGCTTAAGTTTGTCAACAATGGAAGCTTGTTGTCAACAAAGGAAGCTTGTGTTTGTCAATATTGTTGGCTCACCAACCCCCTCATGATCTCCTATAAATACCATGCTTATGGTGAGGAGAAGAACCATCCCAAAACAAGAAAAACACAGAAGAAAGAAGAAGAGAAGAGAGAGAACGTGAGAAAAGAAAAAAAAAGTTTTTTCTTTAAGAAATTATTATTAATTTCTTGAGTGTATTTGGGATCGGGGTGTGTTGAAAGCTTGTAAAAATTTCCCGGTGATAATAAAAAGATCGGTAGCAGGTCCCGGAGACGTAGGCACAATTGGCCGAACTCCGTTAACAATTTTGTGTGTTTTCTTCCCGCTCCCACAAATTCTGATTTTTCCGCAAGTAAATTTGACCCGTATTTCCTAACATTCTCGTGGTCGGTGATTAAGGATACTGTGACTCCTGTTAACCTTTTTGGGTATGGGATTGCGTTCTTGGGAGTTGCTTATTACAATCACGCGAAGTTGCAGGGGTTGAAGGCTAGAGAGGCTGAGAAGAGGGCTCAGCAAGGTGATGAAGAGAGTGGGAGGTTGTTGGAAGAGAGGGAAGGTGGTGATGGTGAAGGTAAGAAGATTGTGTCTGAGAATTAAAAGCAAGAGAGCTAAATACACATACTTGGTTTAATAATAAGAGCATGATTATGATTTGGACATAATGAGGTTCCTTTTGATTTGCTCATAGGTAGTGATGATGTCTGATTGTCTTATTGTTTTTCTCTTGTATTGTTTTCTTGAAGTTATTTATGATTACAATGGTGTTACAAAACCTATGTTTATGGATTTTCCTATCTCCTATTTAACCAGACTGAAATTATTGAAAGTTTCAGTATACTTTTGTGGGTTGTAGATTTTGTGAAGATCTCTAGTAGTGACCTCTTGTTATTTTTCGATTTATCGATAATGCGGTTTAGATTGGTCAAACCTGTATATGCTTGAGTGACAATGTAGATCAAAGCAATCAAGTGAGATTATGTATTCGGTTGTCTACAACACATGAGAAAGAGGATTCATTTTAGCAATTCCTAAGAGAAGACTATGATGTCAATGTTGATGTCTGAGATGCAGCAGTTCCAGGATCTACAATAACAGGTCATGGCTAAATCTACTTATGTTGGCTAGCATCATTAAAATTTGAAGTTTGATGAACATTTGATGGGCAAACCATTTTCAAAGTAGCAATTTTCACAAGAAATATATCTAATCAAACAAGTTTTACATAGTACCAACATAGGCAAAAAGAATGAGAAACTATACATGTCTCAACAGGTACACACACAGCTGACAAGACTAAGTCTCTCCTATGACACCATTGAAACATAAGCAAGAGAGGTTCAAGAGAAAGAAAAAACAAGAGACAACACAGTTGGGTGTCTTTTTTTTGTTGTTGTGTCTCTTTAAGAGCATTGTTCCTTGTGGCTGTTCTTCATCTCCAACTCCTCAACCTCCATACACAGTGCATCATTCTCAAGCTTAGACCTCTCTTTCTTGGCTGATATCTTCTGCTTCTCCTTCTGCAAATCATTGATCATCAGGTCGGTGTAGGATCTTGTAGACACCATTGTTGTATCAAATGGCTCTGGTTCACTCTCCTTCAGCATTGCAGCAACAGAAGGTATCGTCTCGCTAGTTTGGCTTGAGTTGTCATAGCTTCCAAAAGAGTCTATTTGGCGCTTGCGTTTGTATTGGATGAAAGGAAGTGGAGCTTCTTTGTTGAGGACACAAACTTGCTGAACCTTGTCATTGATTGTATCATCATCCCACAAGGGTGCATTTATGTTTCCACTAGTGTGGGACACTCTGCACAACACATACGCTTCTGTCTGCACACAATAAATTGCAAGTCACAGTGGTAAAGAGTTGTATCAAGAAAGAGATCATCAAATCGAATAAAACACCTTAAGGTCATGGCCATTGTCGACGAGGTGATACTCATGGATAACCCAATTGGTTGGAGGAAGATCTCTGTTAAAGACAAGCCTCTTGACCTTACCAATCACCTCACCGTCGTCTCTACGTTTGACTTCCTTGTCTGCTCCTCGTTGGTGCCAGTAGCCTCGCTTTATATAACCACTACTTAGTCCGTACTTTGCTAGAGTAGTGAAGAAGAACCATTCTTGTTGGTCATTTGTATTCAGCTTCGCATGCTCTTGATACACAAAAACACTTCAAGAGTTAAAGACTAACATTACAAGAACTAACTCAAAAGATAATCAAGAACCTGGTAAGTCAGAGGGTTCTTGATTGTAAACATCGAGTTCTTCAATGGCATCAAGAACCATTGGTTTGCCCTGAACCTTCCTCTTTAAGTAGCTAATGAGTTCTTCATCTGATGGATGGAATCGATCAGTCATGAAGTCGCTACACACTAACAAGAAAGGTACTTTTTGTTCTATCAAACGTTCCTAATCTCTCTCGCTCGTTCCAAAACTTAGAGACGAACAGAAAAATAAGTTACCTTGTACCGCAAGAAAGTTAGTTTCTTTTCGCGGGACTTTATAAAAGGACTACAATTCGTTTTTTTTTTATATACTACAAGTCGTTTTTGCGCGGTAAATAAAACAATTCTTACTGTCAAGGTAAAAGACTATCCTACCCACAAGGCAACAAGAAAACAGAGTCTGGCATACATAATCATCATCTTCATCTTCCTGGATTTTTTAAAGCACTTGTATATAGACGTAAAAGTAGATGTAATTGTTTTTATAGAACATGTTGAAACATATGTTTATTTTATTTCTTAAAAAAAACTGGATGACTATACTATTACAAATTAAAAAAAATGTTACAAACAATTTAAAATCCATAATTAATTATAAAGAAATTGTCTAAAATACTACTTTCTTAATATAAATTTTCATTAACCACTTTTATACTCATTTATGATTTAGGATTAATTAATAGATTTATAGTTTAAAGTTGAGGGTTAGGTAAAGTTTTGGAATATGAAATTTATGATTCTAATTAATTTAAGAATCTCTTACCTTTTAATAAAATAATATCTATGAAAATATCTTTTTGATGAATGTAAAAATTAACAATGATGATAAACATAAAATCCTATAATTATACTTATTTTACAAGATTTAAATCGTTTTATAAAATCTACGATTGACCAACCTTATTTTTTACTACAGAAGATTTCTTGTAATTCTTTTTCATTATACCGTATTTTTGTAGAAAACATTATATTTAAAGGCAGTTTCCAAGTTATAAAGGCCACCCCCATTGAAGGTTCAAAGGGGGGGGGGCGTTCACACCCTTCCCAATAAAAAGAAAGAATATAAAATGTATGAACTTGTATCAAAAAAGCTTCCCATTATGAACATGTATGATCACTGTAGCGCGGGCCCCACGACACGTGGCGGCCCGCGATAGGTCTGATTTTTTTTTTTTTGAAAAAAATCAAAAAGATAAAGAAAAAAATTAATAATAAAAAATTAAAACTTGAACTCCAAAAGGGGGTTCATTGATGGAGATGCCCTAAATAACATGATTAGCCCCTTTGTTCTACTGAAGCAGTTTCTTCTAACCGTTTTCCTTCTTGCTATTTGTTCCTAACTAGAAGAACAAACGATAATCAGAGCTGTGGGCGGGAACAAGGCTCAGCCGCTCATCTCTCTTGCTCCTGGACGGCTCAGATTCATCACTGACATCACCGACAAGACACATATTTATCACCCATCTCACCATTAGATCTTCTTTCATTCTTTCATTTTCGATGGATGTGATTAAATCTTGCCCACCATCTCGATGTCTTCCTCCTAAAATCTTCGGCTTTTGTATTTGTCATTTTGAACAAATTATTTAATTTTAATTACTAAATTTTGAAGCTTTAACTAATTTAGTAAGTACAAGTCAATTTTGAGAACGTTGACTTTCAATAAGTCGATATTTAACTTTTCTTGTCTAAGCCCAATAAAGGTTTTTAAGGCCCATATTGCCCCTTTATTCCTTAACTACTTTTAAGTTATTACGGTTAATATTTGACTGTCCGTTCGCCGTTTCGAATAACAGAAAAGGAAAAAAAAACTCTCAAAAACCCTAATCTCTCTCCTCATTCCCTCTTCCGCCTACAGAGAGTCACTAGCTGAAGCAAGCTGTGGTTTTTTTTTTTTTTGACATCTGCTTCTTTCTCCGTCTCCCTTGCTCCGTCTGTGCAAACTGGTTAGCTGCTTATCTCTTTACTTGTCGAAAGTTTTCTCTTTCACATGAACTACAACACACTTGAGTGAGGTTTCGTTGTGGGTTTATTAAAAAGCAACTAAAGTTTTCATTTTTATTGGTTTTTATTGTCAAAGTCGAGATTTTTTTCCCCAGTTTATGTATGTATAATGCATGTAACTGATTGTCTGCTTGAAACAGTTTCAGAGGAAGATGAACTTAGTGAACATTAAGGATGTGTTGACTTCTTTCAGTCCTGCTCTTGATTATCTCGCTCTTACCACTGGAGATGGCCGTATCAAGGTAGGTACCTTCAGTTTTGTTCTTTCATTGGTACTGTTCAGTTTCTTTGGGAGTTTCTATTGAATTGCTTTTTTAAAAGTAATGTATTTTCTTTCGGCTTTGTTTAGATTTGGGATACTGTCAAGGGTCAGGTTCAAACAGAGTTTGCTGATATTGCATCTGCAGAAGAGACTAACATTTATACCAACGGTGGGAAAGGTCACCTCTCTGTTGATTATAAGTGTATGAAGTGGTTGTCTCTGGAGAAAAAGGTTAGTAGAGTTGGCTAGTAGTGCCTTGCGGTGTAGGTTTTGTTGTTTCCGTTGATAAAGAAGCTTGGTTCTTGTTATTTGCAGAAGAAGAGAAAACTTGGAACTTCGATATTGGTTTTGGGAACTGGTGGAGGAGATGTTTTAGCGCTTGATGTGGCTTCTGGTCAGCTTAAATGGAGAATAAGTGACTGTCATCCCGGGTGAGTAACTTTCCTTTGGCTATTTCTTGGCTATTGACTGATGTGTTTCATGTCTCTTGTGCAGTGGCGTGAATGCTGTTTCATCCTCTGCAAAGGCCTCCTGCATATACAGCGGTGGGGCAGATGGGATGGTTTGTGAAATTGATCCCAATAGTGGAAATCTGATCAGAAAGTTCAAAGCTTCAACAAAAGCAGTTTCTTCTTTATCTGCTTCACCAGGTGTGTCTCTTGAACACTTAGTGCTTCCATTGGTTTCTTCAAATATATTATGACTGGTCTAGACAAGCCACTTTGAAGTAAATATGCATAGACTACAACATGTATGTTTTTGATTTGGTTTGTCTCCTCCCAATTGTAGATGGAAAAACATTAGCCACTGCGTCTGCTCAGTTAAAGACTTTTAAGTGCTCTGATCTCAAGAAAATACAAAAGTTTACTGGTCATCCTGTGAGTACCTGCACTATTTTTTTTTGGTGGTAGGAGGCTGCCTCTATTTTAAACATTGGAAGGTTGTTTACAGTTTTTAATGTTATATAGGGAGGTGTGCGTTGTGTTGCTTTCACCGAAGATGGAAAATACATCCTTTCATCTGCAGTTGGTGAAAGATATATTGCAGTGTGGAAAACAGATGGTGCGAAGAAGCAGTCAGCTAGCTGTGTCCTTGCCTTGGAGCACCCTCCCGTCTTAGTGGATAGCTGGGGTGAAACTGATGAAAAGGGGCTATATGTTTTAGCAATTTCAGAAGTAGGTGTCTGTTATTTTTGGTATGGATCAAATGTTGAGGAGCTAAGCAATGCCAAACCTACAAAAGTCTCATTAGCAACTGAAGATTCTTCACTTAAACAACATAAGGGGTCATTACCCATAATCTTTGCTGCAAAACTGCAAGGAGTTTTGAAGCCTGGTTCTGCGAATACGTTTATTGCATCTGGATTGTTGGTGAAACCGTCATTCCAGAAAATGGTGTTACAGTTTGGCAACGACCTGGTGTTAAATGCCTCTAAGAATGGCATCCTTCTCCCCATCACCCAGTCAGATTCCAAGTCCAAGAAGGGGCAAGGCGTGCAAAATCAAGGTATCTTCTATTGGCCCTGCCCTTTAGGCCTTTACTAATTCATGAAACTTCCTTCAACATATTGATTAGACTGTGTCTGTTTCTTGACTTTTGATTCTGATTAGTGCCAGCTGCTTAACAATAATCACTTCATGTTTAAATACATTTCCTTATTATGTGGAGCTGATTTTTGAAATTGATGGAGCTGATCTTTATCTTTGATACTGCCTGGTGTATTGCAGTTTTACTGTCAATAACTGACTATGATTTTATATTTGTATAGTTACAACATTGGACCGCGCGCATGCGGATGATGCGTTGCTGCCAATCGCAAGAGTTGCTGATCTGCACGAGAAAAAGAGTGTACAACCACACTCATCTAATAAGGATACAGACATGATTGACCAAAGTCAAGCGGGTGAGTCTTACATCAGACCTCTCACTTACACAATCTTCGCGTACTGATGGAGATCGTTTGATTGTTTTAGTATATACATGCAGATGTTTCAGTGTAAGTAGTACTCTGTCCATTTTGTTCATTCTTTTTATAATTTTAAATTTCAGATTATGAAGAGACATTTAGCATGGAAGATAAGCTGAGATCATTAGGGATACTTAAAGGTACAGATGAACCAAGCAACCTTTCCCATGTTTCAGTAATTGATGGAATTGATCTTGAGGCTTATCTACCACCAAAGAAGGTATGTTTGCTTTCTGGTTCGTCGGTGCTTTGAATTAGTACATCCTTCTGCTGTTGAACTCTGCTACCAAAGAAGAATCTACCAATCGTTAGTCATATAAAGTTTTGTATTGACAGTTGAAGGCTGCTGTTTTGTCAATGGCACCCGCCACTGCATTCAAGACTCTAGAAGCTCTGGTTGCCATGTGGCAGACAAGGTTGGTTCTCTCTGCTTTACTCGTTTCCAGTCACAAATCGTCTCATATATGCATACTACTTATTGCATACTTCAGATGTTTTTAGTAATTTGATTATAATTTAATGTTCAGAATTCTTTTGTTTAATCTTTGGCTAATGATAATGATTTGAGATTGTTCTTGGTTCTCTGGTCTTAACACCACCATTGCAAACTTTTTTAACAGAGGATGTGGTGGGAAGTATCTTCTTCCATGGATATACAGCTTAATGGTGAATCATAGCCATTACATTATGTCCCAAGAACCAAAAAACCAACAGCTGCTTACTACATTACACAAGGTAAGAGATAATTTAAGAGTAGAGCCGAGCATTGCTGTCAGTTCTGTAAAATTTACTTGGGTTAAGTATATGTTATACTGTTCTCCCAGATTACCAAGTCCCGGGGAACGGCTCTTCAACAGTTACTACAGTTATCTGGACGCTTACAACTTGTTACAGCTCAGGTTCCATATCAATCTTTTAAACTAATTAACGATTAAGTTATTATCATATATGACTACTTTGTTTCAATAACACCTTTTATGGCAGATCAATAAGGCTGCAGGGATTCAAACTCAGACAACGGTTCATGAACAGGAGGTTGGTGATGAAAGTGAAGATGAGGAGGAAGATGTAGAAGAGCATTTCTATGGTGAGAATGATAATGAATCCGAACTAAGTAGCGACGATGGCAAGGATAAAGGTAAATGACCTTTTGTTTCGTTTTTTCACACTTTGGTCTGTGGAGTAACATGTTTTAATCTAAATCATGCCTACTCTTTTACTTTCAGATGATACCTTGATGGAAGAGATTTAAGCTATACTGAGTGAAGAGAAAAGAATGAAGCTTTTTGACCCTTATCCTCACAAATCACAATTTTGTCTTTTTGAGCTATTCCTCAGAATCTTGCCTTCTTAGTATTTGTAGTTCTAAGCCAAAGAGAATGTGTCAACATAACAATACTTCTTTTACAATTGCTTTGAGCAACCTTAACAAAACAAGAACTAAGAAAATCTAAAGACTACAACAAGATAATATTAATACTTGTTAATATAGTTCCCTGTAAATTTTATCCATATAAACAGCACAAAAACAAGGGAGATCAAAGGCTTGCATCAGCGTTAGAACCACCACCTCCTCTCTTGTTTCCTGTTGTGTTCTTCAGAATCTGCATGCACCAAAAAACAACACAAAAACTTATCAGAAAAACAAAAGAGCTAACAAAGAATCAAAGCTTCCACATAGATCACAATAAATGACCATTCCAAGAACCATTGAAGAATCTACATACAATGGCTAGAGATAGATGCAAAGTATACCTGTCTAAGCATCTGGTTCTCGTTCTGCAAAGTAGAGAGTCTCTCCTCAAGTTCAGAGTTTTTATTCTCCAAGTCTTTCACTCTAGTTTCCAACTCACCCAAGTAAGCTTTCTTCCTCTCCCTCGCTTGCTGTGCTGATACTCTGTTCCTCAACAACCTACAAAATTACCAAACAGCCCCCATCACACAACCTATATTTACCCAAAATTACCTTTTTAACCGTTAATGGTAAAAATGTAAGAAACTGGAAATACCTCTTAAGCCGCTTAGTCTCTTTCTCCGCCGGAGTCCTCCCTCGCTTCCTCTGACTTTCTCCGACCGTTACTTGTCCCCTGTCCTGACCGTTCGCCGATCCAGAGGCTTCTTTTCCGGTAGCTTCTCCTCCAAACTCCGGAACTCGCCGTATCTCCTCATCACTTTCAATCCCTGAACGAAATTAAAAAGAGAGAATTTTAAGATCTCAATTGTTAAAATAGACGAGCTTCCAAAAACTAATTGGTGATAAGTGAATTAACTGATCTATCTTATATGCGAGTTAATATCTTTTCTAACTTCTGATGCGGGACAATTTGTGTCTAATATTAATGTTTTTTTTTTGTCGGACAGACGGAAAGTTGCTGTCCTAATTGAGGAAACAGAAGAGATCAAAGAAAAAAAAAATCTGAAAAGTCACCTTCTTTGGTCTCTAAATGAAGATTAGAGCTTGATGATCTCTCGCTGCTTGATGGTAGAGAGCTAGTCGCTTGCTCCTGCATTTTTCTTACTCCTTTTTGAAATATAGAGAGAGATTGTGTCGGAGAAGCTGGTGATGAAGATAAAGAGGAAAAGAGCGGGACTTTGAGAAGTGACAAGTAATCTTAGTTGTGAGTCATGTCGGGAAGGAATAGTAGATTAGTGTGGTTACAGCCGTTAGATGGGAAAAGGATCTGACGGTTATGGAGAGTGGATCGTGGAGGAAGATGAGCCTTGAGGAGATATGAGGATCCAAAGGTAAATGAGATGGGAACGTGGGGAGGTATCAGCCGTTGATTTGCTAAAGGATCTTACGGTGATTGGTAAAATGATGGAAAGCGTATTAAAGGGGAAGTGGGCCCATATGCTTGACGGAGAGTTTGGGCATAGCTCTTTTATTCTGTCACGTGGCCCACGCCTAGGGATTGTGTTTTTCAAAAATGGTGTAGTTTTGGATTAGGTTTAGAAGGGAACCGGACAATCAATTTCTTTCCGAACCGAACCAAAATCATTTTTAATTATCACTTGGGTTTAGTATAGTGTTGGGTAACGGGTCAAATGATCGAGATTTCAAGACCAATGAAAACTAAATTTTTTGGACCAAGTTATCAAAATCTTGGTCATGACTTTGTAAGCCCGATAAACTAAAAGTCATAATAATGATGAGTCTAACCTCCAAAAACTAGTTTAAGAATAGAAGATTAGCATATACTTATACATTGTCCAAAGACCATGTCACCACATAATGTGAAATTTTAATATGTCTCCGAGATGTGAGTGAAAATCGGTTCAATGGAAACATCGCACACCCAACCACTACAAGAATAAATCCATATGCCGACAGCAAAATAACTCGCAACGTTGTCGGAATCCATGAAACCCGTCGTATTCCCGATGACCTACAATTAGTCGGAGTTTGAGCGTCGGTAAACAATGATCATCATGATTTTGTCGGAAAATTTACCGACGAAGTTTTTTTCTCGGGATATTCTAGGAACGATCATCGGAAACAACCGAGATACTTCCGATAACATTGCCGATGAACAGTTTAGTCTTAATGTTGTCGGTGATTTCCGAGAAACTATCGACAATTTCAGTAAAAAAAAATTAAAAAAAAAAACTAAACTTTTATTTAAAAAACCGGAGCAGAAGTTTAGTTCAACGAAACCACCGGTTTAGTTTCATGTGCCGACTCTAGTTACAGAATAGTATTTTAAAATAATATGTATTAATATCTATACCAATCCTAATCGGAGAGATTATAAGTGGTTTACATAAAACAAAGTTAAACCAGAAAACCGATACAAACCGGATACAACGCATAACCCTAGCCATCCGCCGAAGAAGACGTCTTCAATATCTGAAAAGTCGGATCTGCCACCAAGATGCTGTGAAGAACTAGCCGTGCCAGGTATCAAACTTGTTTATAATCTTCGTTAAGTAGAAGATTGACAACGGCAGAGGAGACGAAAGTGGACGAGACAATCCATGCTTCACCACATCGAGACGATACTGTCAGAACAGACACACTGGAGTCGCCGTTCTCCTCCCACAACAAAGAAACACAAAATCACTAGATCTGCCAAAAAAATTCTACTTCATTTCAATAAGTAACAACATTTGACCATCATATAATAAGAATATAAAGCATAAGAGAACTAAAATAAAGCTTAAGATATTCCTACATTCGTCGGCTGAAAGTATTAGAGAGGCGTGGTTGAAAATATCTTTGAGAACTGAGAAGATTAGATGAATATGGTTATGGTGAGATCTACAAAATTGAATTTTTTTTATGGGGTAGATCGCTGATTTAATAACTTGAACGCCAGCAAAATTATCATAAACTGAGAAACTATTGACGCTAGTTGTCGTCGATGTCTTCTCGGAAACTATTGTAGTCGTAACACGTGTACGCGACAACTCTTCCAGCGATTTTCAGTCAATTTTTCCAACAAATTTCCGTCAATTTTTTCCAACAAATTTCAGAGACTTTGTTGTCGTCGGTAATTCTCGAGAGAATACCAACGAACATTCCGACAAAAAACAATCCTCGGAAGATTCCGACTATATATTGTGACAAAATTCAGACAAACATTGTTCATCGGTAATTTTCGAGAATATTCAGATGAAATTTATAGTTTCTCGGCAATTTCTAGTAGAGTTGAAGAAAATTTTCCGATGATGCAAGTTCTCAGAAAACTGTTGTCGGAGTTGACACTCTTTTCTTGTAGTGAACATAAATCATATGTTAGGTTAAACCATAAATTCTGATACCATGTTAATGATAGATTTAACTCATACACAAAAATTAACTTAAGAGTGGAAGATTGCTTATACACTTATATATTGTCCAAAAACCACGTTACCACATGATGTGAGACTTTAATATAATCAACTAAGCGAAGGCTAATAACTGAATGCCCCATGCACCCACCTCTGGCTCCACGTATATGTGTGTTTACCACTATATAATATCGAGTCCTACTAAAATCCAATCACGTGCCATATATATACATCTCTAACATATAATTGTCGTATGAATGGTAAACGTATATTCAATATGTAAACGTATGGATCGAAAACTATAAGCAAACAAGAAAACAACGTTGCTAAAAGAACAAAATAAATGTTTAATATGAACAAGATGAAAAACAAGAAGACAGAGGGAATCAAAAGAGGTAGTGATAGTGAAAGGTCCTTCTCATCTCAAGCCTACGCGATAAACACAGAGGATGATGACATAAACTATTACTATTAGGTTTTTGCATAAAATTTGTCAGCGGAGGTCAAGCTGCTCTTTAAAGCAACATACCACTGAGATATATTCAGATCAGGGTCCACTCTTCATCTTCTTATTATTCTTATAAAATGAGACAAGATAAATACGCATATTGTAGGAAGAATCATTTTGAAAAAATATGTGGAAACATCAGTAGACACAGTGTTTTTTTTTTAAAAGTACTCCCTCTTTTCAATTCCTAGAAATAAAGGTCCCAATCGCGGGACCAAATCCGTTTTCTTATGCTTTAATTGTGTATGAAATTTTGTTGTTCTTATCTTGTCTAAATCTTTATTTTTTTGCGTATTGCAATATTGAAATCATCACTTCCATTGAGTTCACTTCCGTTTTGTTATGTCTTCAAGTGAAGTGTAATTTTCATTAGAAATCCAAATAAAAATTAGGAAGATTACGACATTAAGTTATGTACATAAGATAGTTTAAAAATTAGAAAGTTTAGTCCCTAAAACTTTCTATACTATTTTATGAAAAATTCTAATTTATATGTAGAGATGAAATCTTTAATTTGCTTGTTGACATGGAATAATAATATAACGTCCTGGCCGCCCACGGTTAATAGGTTGTCCATGTCCGCGCTCTCGGCCCGTGGATCCCATCCCATCCGACGATCGGTTCGTTAATTTTTCCAAAGTCTCCTAATCATTGTTTACAGACCCTACAATCATCACCCGACCTTCCTCGTGTTTTGGATTCACTCGCATGGTATCATGGACACCCTTAGAAAAGACCAAATTGTAATATTATTATATAAAATTTGGTTTCTAGTTTACAAAATCTCATGTAGTTCAGTTGGTTATGTCAATGAAATAAAAATTGAGATGAAAGATTGTAATCTCATAGAATGCAATAAATCATTTTTTAAAAACAAAATTGCGTGGGACCCACTTACCACTAACGTGACGGAAGGAAAAAAAATAAACACTCCCATTATAATATAAATTCTAAAAAGTAACAGAAAATAGAAATTAAAACTAATTCAACAATTCACAAAAAACTGTAAAACATGAATAATAACACAATTTTCAAGTTAATTAAAATTAATATTAAAATATTAAATATTAAGCATTTTAAAATATCATAAACTCTCTAACACAATATCTATTTTGGAAAGAAAGAGCATATACTTTGGAGAGTCTTGTGTGAACATTTGGACTCAGTACTGATACTTGACTTTGTTAAAACTATCATTTAATAATCATCACAACTTTCAAAACCTTTCCCCAAAAACTATCAATCTTTTCTCATTAAATGTTGCTTTCTAACTAAATTTTAACCCATCTGGTGATATGACGGATGGTGCCTTTATAACTATACGAACCACACAGATACACAGTTTGCTTCTCCATGTGTATGCACATATGTATAAGTATATAGCGTGACGTAAGAAGATCTTGTCTGATAGTTCTCGTACGAGATGATCCAAAATCTGTCAGAGCTCCATCATTGTCGTCCTCGTGTACAACTGATAAATACAAATAATTTAAATTTATAATTCACGTAAAAATTCATATTCACTGAACAATAGTGACCATTTCCTAAATAATTTTAAAATCATTAACGAACAGTCATTATCATCAGTCTGTCACAGTCTACATATCCCATATGTCAAAATGATGGCCAAATCATATATACCTATACTGAATGATATTTACAAATTTTTCAAAAAAAAAAAATCCATAGTTATAAAAAATCCATAGAAATAAGAAATATAGATATGTTTGAATTTGTAATTTTCTGAATAAAGCATTTCCAAAACGAAAAAACTAGAAATGTACTATTGATACTCTGAGCTCGTTACATTATATATATAAAAACATAGTTCAGAATCTACTTCACATAAGTTTAACCATGATTTATATAGATTTTTTAAGAGCAATTTACGATGCATGGTAGCTGAAAAAATCATGGCAACTACTACATGTTTAAAAAAAAAAACACAACTATCCTCATTACAATCATGAAAGGGAAAAGAGATAGAATTAAGTAAAAAATGAGAAGAACAAAACAATAAATAGTAACCAATTTATTATGATTTATTGAAATGATAGTGCATGATACATGAACTAGAAATGTTACTAGCACTCAACGGACCATCAGATTTCATCCACTGGTCGGTTATATCCTCCGCTATCTTAACAGCGTCAAAGGACGTTCCCAAGAGCCCTCTTCTCGTGAAACCCACCGTGTAAAGTCCATTCTCTCCTTTCCATCCGTTAGGAAACGGCTTTTTTGGCATTCCTTCTTTTGTGAAAAAACTATTTTCCTGTAAAATTTCAAATGATCATTTATACTTCTTCAATTTCATAAAATAAACAGAAAACAGAGAGAGAAGACTGTGAAAAGAAGGAAAAAGATGAAAATTTCTTGTCTTTGTACATGTATTTGTAATTTCGGGGAATTTAAAATAGTGAAAAAAGGTTTTATTCCATTCTGCATGGAGAAAATAAGAGTTTTGGAATGTTGTTCCCTTTGTTGCATGTGTTACGTCCATATCATAGAAAGCGATGGATGAGTCGCTAACTGATAACACTAAAAACTATTACAATTATTCATAGCCTTTGTACCTTATTTGCATGTGTGTGTATATCAATATATGCGTATCCTTGTCATTTTTTACATCACCATTACCGTTATTCTTGAAAATGAAGTTTTTCTTTTCAATTCCAGGCGTCTAATGTTGGTTTAAATAATTTCATCATCATCACATATATAGATGATTAGTATATGCTTTTTAGTACCTCGAGCCAATCGGGTACATTACTCTTGTACCCGGTCGCTAATATTATCGAGTCGAACTCCATTTCTTGCCCGTCCACAAACTTTGCTCCTTTCTTTGTTATTTCTTTCACCGCTTGTGTCACCTAATAGTTATTAACCACAAGACGAATCATTTATGTTAGAAAAATGATTACAAAAACTCATAGAAGGTCAGCTATATTCATAAACAAATTGGTACAAACACAGGCACATAATAATAATAACTACTTTTATTTTCTCTCAAATAATCATTTTTATTTTTTTATCACCAAAATAACCCTAAGAAAACAACCAAAATATCATTTTTTAATATTTTTTTATTTTTAAAAGTTTTAAACTCACCTCCAAAATTTAATTCCATAACTCTAAACCTAAAGACTAAATTAATTGATTCAATGGATATAAATGTATATATTTACACTCTTAATAAAAAAAAACTGATCATTTTTCTCGTTAGAATCTATTTTTGTTACAAAAAGAATTTATAAGGCTATCCTAGATTTTTCTTTTTCCGTATCTGTAATCTTTTAAACTAAAAAGCAATTAATATTAGAAGGGTAATATTATTCTTTAACTAAACAAAAACTAGGATTATATGAACTTACTCTAATTTGACCGGATTGTATCAAAGATATGGCGCCAACATCAAGAACCGGAGTTTTACCGGTGGCGTTCTTGAGCTCAATTGGTCCGGTTTTAGGTCGTCGAAGGCCTAACCGGTCGGTATTTCCAAGCCAAGATTTAGCAAGAAGCAGGAGCAAATTGTCCACTAGCTTTAGAGGAAACCATTTCATTATTGTCATTGCTATTCCAAAACTGGATATACCAAAAAAGTCTCTTGGTAATACATGTAGCTGCGTCATTAAAACAATTAATTAAACAAGATTAGTTCAGCATAATCATTTTCGTGTTTCTTTGATAATGAGCAATTGAACATAATTAATTAATTACTTACAGAGTTTCTAACGACCATATGAGGCAGAGCATTGTATCTACAAAGATCCAAGCACACCTCCATACCGGAATTTCCACAGCCAACCACCAAAACCGTCCGGTTTGCAAACTCCAAACCGGACTTGTACTCACTAGTGTGAATAACCGGTCCAATAAAACTCTTCAACCCCGGTATATCTGGTACCACCGGTTCAGCATTCTCCCCTGTTGCCACCACAAGCCACTTGGATGTGTACACACCGTCTTGCGTCTTCACCTTCCATAGACCAGAGAGAACATCAAACTCGGCTCTCTCGACGGTTTGGTTAAATACCGGTTTGATATTAAACCGGGAGGCGTAAGACTCAATGTAAGAGATGAATTGTTGCTTGGAGGGGTATCTTGGAAAGTTGTTAGGGAACTTCATAAGAGGAAGCTCGCAATAGTGTTTAGGGAGATGGAGTTTAAGACGGTCGTAGGTACGTTTTCGCCATAAAGAAGCTAAACAATCGGTTCTCTCCAGTATAACCGATGGTACACCTCGGTTTGACAGACAAGCCGCTACTGATAAACCGGACGGACCAGCACCGACGATGATTGGACCATGCTCAGCTTCTAAACAAGAGCTCATGCTTGGTTAATAAGAGAGAGTAATGCAAAAGGAGAAGCAAGAAGAGAGAAAGAAGATGTCTCTATCTTTTCTCTGACGATCACACGCACCTAAGAAGTGTGTCCTGTTTTAGGGCTTCCTTTGATTGTTTCTCGGGAGAGAAAACAAGAAACGAAGTTGGTAAATATAAATAAGATGAGGTGTAAATGCTAGAGATAGAGAGAGTGAGAAGGCGTGAGAGAAAAGGAAAAGATTTGTGTGTGTTTATTTTTCAATGTAAAAATGGGTTTAATGGGGTTTTCATCTTCTTGTTGATTGGGTATTGAGTTTGATGTGTAACTGTATAGTGTAGGGAGCAGAGTAGGTTTAAGATGAGGGAAAATGGTGCATATATTAAATATAACCACTTGTAAAAATCTTTGCCATAAATTATTTTCTACTAGTCAAACTGTTTTTTCTTGATTAATTACTAGATTTCCTGCTATAAATGTCATTTAAACAAATTCGGGTGTATTTTGGGCATCTCTATCTCCGTTTCATAATTTATTTTAGAATAAAGTGGAAATTTGAATTATGAACAAAAAATAAAATATTACTCTATAAATAGAGTAATATTTTTATTTTTTACTCATAATTTCATTTTTACTCAATTTTTGAATAAAAAAAAATAAATTATGGAATGGAGATAAAGATGATCTGTCGTTGCTTGGCTGGCTCTACCATATCATGTTTGAACTTTGAACAAAATAAAACTTTAAAATGAATAGTGTTAAAGTTTAAACATTGCGTTTTAAGTTTAACAGTACAAACACCCCCTTAATTTATTCTGCATGATACTTGTGTTGAAGTGTTTCATGGTGTAGATATATTTTAATACTTGAAAAAGATCATTATATTCATCCCGTTTTTAGCTTTTTATAATTAATCTTCTACCGAAAGTTTGTTGAGGTCAAGAAAGTATAATAGAAGACTCATGTAATTAACTTCCTACTATAAATATGGTCTTCTGACCCTTTTTCCATCATTTGTATTCATGGTGGATCACTTAAAAATGAAGTTAACCTTTTTTACCAACTAATCAAATATTAAGCAAGAAGGAATAAATATGCATAACAGTAATCTCTTCCGCTATACTTCGGAAAAAAATGTTGAACAAAATCCAAAAGTCACTACAAGAAATAACAGATATTTCAGCATTATATATATGGATATATTAACCAAATATTAATAAGTTCATACGAATTATTTAAAATTTGCGTTTTATAGTTTTATCGATGTTATCTACGTTTCTTTAGCAGGCGTAACAGTTAATGAGGATTGTACCAAACACATAATTAATACTAGTAAGTAGAAATGTTGAAAATGCAATCGCGTTGCGCATGACTGACCACTCCTTCGGTAAAATGTCAACTAATGCAGCCGACCTCCACTTCCCCTACGAACCTTTAAGGTCGCAATATAAATATTTAACATATTATATGCAAATGCATCATTTTTCAAAGCAACTTATACATTATGGATCATTTAATCCTACAAATCACATATATGCATAAATAGCTTTCTACTAGCTATAGTTAATTATATGATGACATTTATAATATTGTGCTGATAGAATTAAAACCATGAGACTAAGAGATCGTTATTAAATCAACGCATTGGGATCTAACTCATCCAGGCTTTGAAGCCAAATAATGTAATGTTATTTTATGTGTTTCTTAATTACTTGTTTAAGATAATTTGCGTTAATTTGTATGGTAGATACATACACTTAGTTTATAGGTAGAGTGGACTCTACGGGAAAGAATGGGAGTGAAATATTTTTTTATAAGAAAATAGAGAATGTGCTATGTTTTTTATTTTAAAAATGCACGCGCATGCAATGGTTGAAGAGGTAAATCAATGATTTAGTGCATGCTAAACCTCTCATTGAGTAAGGTTTAACACTATTATGGATACAATTTAACACAATTAAGAAGTAAAAGATATCTTACGTAAGAGATACTATTTGGACAATCGTTTAAATCTAATTTCCAAAATTTATAGCATCACGCAAAGCTTATTAAAGTCCGTAGACTATATTAAGAAACACCTTCAAGTTGAAAGTAATACTGTACTTGGACGAAAATCAAATGTACTTACACACAACACAAATTTACAATCAAACAACATCTAGACTCAATATACATGCATAATGCATGCTTGGTTTAGTAGAATGGTCCTTACTGATCTTTTGCTAACTAAAATGGTCCTAACTTAAAGTTCAATAGAGCCTAGACTGATCATGACTAAGCTTGAAGAAAATTACAAGCTATACAAGTGTATCAGCTACTAGTAATCTACTTTACATGCATGTTATTGATATGGTCCCTCTGGTTAGACGAGTGGATCAACATCAGCAATGCTGTATAAACTATGGTAAAAACAAGAATATTACACTGTAGACAATATTTTTGGTCCTACACAAGCGTCATATATATTCTTCTGGCACCTTCTTCAGTTTCTCCTTCTGTATTTTTCCGGCTCAGTGGTCTTTGGAATTTTTCTGTCAGGCTTGAATTTACCCTCATTTTGTCTCATCATAGATCGTAGTTACATGACCACA
>CAJHQP010003789.1:0-62819 GCA_905132765.1 Moricandia arvensis | reverse complement strand
CTACTCTATTAAAATAGAGTCCTAGTTTATATTATATATCTACTTCTTATGCATGATTAAAATTTAGACCTATTAATAGACATGTTGTGACTAAAAAATCAAATACACATCGTTCAATAGTACTATATATGTTCTAGATATACTTAAATTAAACTAACACTGCGAATTATAGCATCGTTTAATCATTCATGCGATGTTTACTCTATAATGGCCTTGGGGATCATAGGTTGCTATGCTAGTCGGTGTACGTGTGTAACCCTATGGTAGCGCTTCCTAATCATTCCTTAAAGGCATTAGTAATATAAATTATTATCATATCTTCTTTGTTTATACGCCTCCTCATCTCAGCGAAAGTATACCCTAGTTCCAATCTCTCTTTATTCCACATCCATTGATGACTCCACTGCATTTTGACTTTGAAGAGACATATCTGAGAAGATATTGATGTATTGGTGTCATCCAATCTCCTCTCTTATCATACGATACGTTTCTCAATCGAATGCGTTGTGCGTCATTCCCGATTGATTTGGTGATGTTGTCCAATACATGCGAAATTTATTATCTTCTCTTTAGGATGAATTTTCAACAAGTGTAAAAAGAAACTGAGTCGCAACATAAACCCTTAGTTGCAACTGAGATTCAGCATGGTCAGAACAAATGGAAGCTTTACAATGAAGAGTACGGCGTTTCATGGTCTATGTTTTTCATCATTTACTTTCACAATTTTTTGTTTCATTTTTACTATTATGGTGTTTGATTGTTGGGTAAATTTTGTTGGTTTAAACAGATCTGAATGAGCAACAAACTGGGGTACGTGTAGGAACTGGTGGATGACATATAGGAAGCATTCACAACGTCACCTTTGTTCATAGTTGACTGGTTTGTGAAACCCCACACGAGTCAGGAACTAGCTAAAGATGCGACACTCTGATCGGCTGATAGAATGGAGATCAGAGTTAGATGAGAGAGAGAGAGAGAGAGAGAGAAGCTCCTAACATATAGATAAGTCTATTTTTATTAGATTTCTTTGGATGCTTATAGGTCTGTTTATTATATATTTGTTGATGAACAAAGATGAGTGTAAAAAGATGATGACTTTAGTACACTGGAAGGAGCATTACTGTTCGTGGGTTGTGTACTGACATCGTTGTACTTAGCTACACCACGTTGCACAAAATTGGTAGTTCTCAATTTCGTATCAGTAGATATTCCAAATTACAATATTGACATTCACCTCTGATTGGATCATTGGCCTTTGAGCTTTTACAAAATGAGTGTTAAGTACTCTTATGGGTGTCGTTGATTAACTAGAATATATTTTTTCTTGCTTTTAGCTAGAACGTTTTTATTAGTGTCATATGTTGTGGACTGTGAAGAAAAATCCTCAAATATGGGTGTTTGAATAATATTTGATTCTAATTCATGTATAAAGCCCGTCAAACCCTTTGATGAAATCAAATAATCTGAACGCATGGTGATCTACTATGACGATGAACATGATTTATATTTTCAAAATTGAAAACCAATTTTTTTTTTTGAACTCTTATATATAGTTTTGGTGTGGGGTTGTTTTCCAAAGCTAGACAGGGCTCCTCAGTGATCGACAAACATGCTTTGTTGAGAAAGCTCGCAAGAACATGTGCAGTGCCAGATACAACGGCCTACTGCTTGATAGCTTCTCGCATTTCATATGGGAAGTCCTTCCAACAAAAACGGATCCACAAGAAGTCTTGCATGCAACAGATCAGTAGCCTCAAAAGATCAAAGTAACTATAGATCAGTTGTTAGTAACAATGTATAGGTGAGTTGCAGGACCCATTGTTCATCAGTGGGGGGTGGGGTTCTCACAATAACCCACTATGGACCACTCACACTTCTTGCTTGCTATTTGTTTGCGATTTTTTTTTTCAAAAGGCTTCAAAATATAAATTTATCCAAGGTTTCAATATTCTCGATCGTGTTGATGCACTTACCTTGCTAATTTCTTTCTGCTCTCGCAAGTATTTCAAACTTTGTGCTCGAGAGAGTTAATTGTGAGTTTAGGATGCAGATGTTCCTTCAAGCTTCGCTAAAGCGAGACAAAAGTATAATTCCACTTCTTCTTTCACTATCAAATTATTCCAGGGTTGATGTGGAAACCGTTGGAATATAGTTCCCGATGAGAGTCGAAGTGAATCTGATTATATTATGTGGTGATGATAGTTAAATAGATCCCATGAGAGTTAAAGAGTTGTGCTGTCATCGGCTTGATTTATATTATAGGCCAAAGCTGAGCTTTTAAAACGAGGGCCTAATTGCCATAGCAACAGAACTTTTGTTTCACTAGCATTTCCTGCCTTTTCTTTATGCTCCTGTCAATACGGATCAACAAAATTACAGCCATGAAATGTGAGTTTATCTTCAAAAGTCTAATGAAAACTAATTTTCTTACAATCAAATATTTTAAAATATTAAAATAAATATATATGACGATTTTCTTAAACATGTATGTTAATGATACAAAAAATAAATAATACAAAACCCCATTGTGCTAATAATAAAATACAATTTTCAATTATGGAAATTTAATTTATAAATTATATAATTTTTGAATATTTTCTTCTTCGATATTAAATACAATTTTTAATATAATGTAAAACAAACCTAAAATTACTAATAGATATCAACTTTTTATAATCCATAATAAATCTGCGTTAACGAACTGCGAATCAAAATCTAAATATATAAATATTTCTTAACATTTTTTTGTATTATTCTTGTGAAACGATGGGCTTCCCACATTATTTCAAGATAATAACACAAATTTTATATTGAATCATCTTCATGGGTCGCCAAATTAAATCTTACTTTCGTTTTTTGAACCAAACAAAAATAATTAAATCCCAAATCAAACTCAAATTCATAAATAACCAAATATTTACTATATTCTTTTAGCTGAAAATCAAAAAACTAACCTGAGCCGAAACCAAAACCAAAAAAAGAAAAAAAAATTAGAAGCAAACCGAAAACCAAATACCCATACTTAAACATATTAGTGGAAAAAAGTAGACATGCTAATTTGTCAATAAAAAATAATTCCGCGTTTGCAAGCGCGGATCAAAATTCTAGTAACTTTTTTAATGTAACTTGTATGTATATCTAGTAAATTCTTCCTAAATGCTTATAACATCTTTATGAATTTGATTTATATGCATATTTAAGAAAATATATTTTAATTTTTCTAATATACTTTCTAAAATTTGAAGATACTTTTATATATGTAAAAATATCTTTATAAAATTCAGACATCAAAAAAAAAAGTCTCCAAAAACTGTAGGAAGATATTATACATGTTTAATAATATCTTGATAAATACATATAATTCAAATTAGGCAAGATATTAATAAAGTATATATTCATGAAGATCTAATATTTTTCTAATACAAATTTAATAATTTATTTTTAATACACATTGAGAAAAGTCTCATAAATTTTAATACATATTATCAATATTTGTTAAATTTTAGTAAGATATTATACTTATTTAAGAAAGTCTTCTTTCCTAAATGAAAATATAGGAAGATATCATACACATTCAAAAAGATATTCCTAATTTTCTTTAAAAAAATTCCTCAAAAAGATTTTTTTTAAATCGGAAAAGATTTCGAAAATAAAAATTAATGAATTTTTTTTTTTGAATAAGTGTTTTTGAAGAAAAAACTTCCGAATTTATTTAAATATTTTTAAAATATATTTAAAAAATATTTATTTATTGTTACATGTCTTTAGAGAATAAGTATAATTATCATTTATCCTTTTAATGAAACTTACTTTGATCATTTTAACTCTTAAGGACTTGTTTTGGAATCAAAATTTTCTGAGCTTATTTGCGACCACTTTTCATATGTAAACTATAAAGTTTTGATTTGGTTAATTTATTTTTTATTTACTATTACAGTAAAAGCTGAGGGTTTTTTAATTTTAAAAATATTTTACTGATATATTTATTTATATACCTTATTCATTTGTAATATTAAAAACAGTAATGTGTTTTATTTTTTGTATAAAAAATTATAAGGACTTTTAACTTTTTTTTCATCTAAAAGCCTATGAAAACTAAATTATGTTTAGTCACTAGTACGATTTTTTGAATAATATGTTTCCATCGACTAATTATAATATATGGAAAAACAAGTAGTGTTGTATGTGTGCCCTTTTAACTAGGTTATATCTAAGATTAAATACTAAAGTTATTTTCTATAAATTGGATAAAATAATCTAAATATGCTATTCCTGGTTAATAGTAAAAAAGTTTTGAATAATTTAATTCTAACGACTACATATGATTTATATGGACAAATAAGTAGCGTTGTATTTGTGACCTTTCAACGAAGTATATACTTAAGATGAAATACTTTAAAAATTGGGTAAACTAATCTAAATATGTTGTATCTGGTTTATAGTACGGTTTCCCGAATAATCAATTTCTAACGACTAGTTATGATTTATATGGACAAACAAGTAGTGTTGTACTTGTGCCCTTTTAAATAGTACATACCTAAGATGAAATACTTAATTTCTTTATAAATTGGATAAATAATCTATATATGTTATGTCTGATTAATAGTTCGATTTCTCGAATAATTTATTTTTAACGATTAGTTATGATTTATATAGAAAAATAAGTATATTTTATTTGGGCCCTTAATTATGATTTATATGAAAAATTAAATAGTATTGTATTTGTGCTATTTTATCGAGATATACACCTAAGATGAAATACTTGAAAAAATCTCATAAGTTGGGTAAATAATTTAAGTATGTTATGTCATGTCAATATAACAATTTTCGGAACAATTTGTTTCTAACAACTAGTTATGATTTAGATGGGAAATGAATAATATTGTGCCTGTGCCTTTTTAATAACTCATAAGTTTAAAATAATGTAATTATGTTATGAAGTCAGCCAAATCGATTGAATCATCTTGAATAAGTTCGCACAATCCATTTCAAAGAAGATTTTTTACTAATAAATTATTCTAATAGTCTAAGTTTAAGTCTATTTAGTTTATTGGTTTGATTAAAAGGTTATAATTCTATATCAGGAGATTTGGGGTTTCGATCCCAGAAAATGCAAAAATTATATAAATTAATGGAGAAAAAATTTACAACATCATAGCGCAAGGAGAATCGTAAAACCTGAATCTGATAAGTAGTTGAGGTGATGTAATCTAACATGAATTCTCATAAATAAATAGAATTATCGACTATAAAATTGTTTATAATATTTTTAATAATTGTAATAACATAATTATTTAGCGTTAAAAATTATGACTTAAACGCTAAAGTCTCAGAGTATTAATATTCAATAGAAAATTAACAAAATTTAGTGATTAAAAGGTGAGAATATTGGAAATGAATCCAACCAAAAAGAAATGAATCGAAGATATTTTTTTTGTGACTAAACCCAAAAAAGGTTAAGAAATCTCAATGACCCGTATAAAAACCTATCTAGAGAGAAGATAGGATTAATTATCAGACAGGTACAAGATCTGCCCCCTTTGAGATGTCTTCTTCCGCCGAGAAACTCCGATCACCGTACCCCGAAACGCAACGGCTTCCTCCTCCCTGTCCCCTCGAAGAGGGACGAAGAAGAAGAAGATTAACAATGATATAAGCCCCATAAGTATCGCCGATGAAGAGGACGAAGACGAGGAAGATTACACGCGACGAAAGTGAAGAACATGATGGGGAGGAGGAGGACGAAGAAGAAGAAAGCGTCGACGTCGGAATGTCGTAGACGAGTTGGCGGCACGAGATTGGCCACAAATTGGGTAACGATCTTGGGAGATACCGTAACGGAAGCGCTCAACTCTAGAAGATCTGTTACCAGCCAGCCCGAGTGCTTCTTCATCCTCACAATTGATTAAAGCTTATAAGCTTCTGAGATCTCTTGATTGTCCTACTATGCTACGAGCCCACTCAAGAGACCCATCTATCAGGTTACTCTCAATTCTCTTATCAATTATAGATAAAGGTGACAGCTTTATCTCTATTTAGGTTAAATTGTAGATAAAGGTGAGAGCTTTATCTCTAATTAGGTTACAGGATTTGGTTATAGCAAAATTTGCTTGTGGGTCAATGAGTTTCACAAGAAAGTCTGACTCTTTGGTGTTATAAGTGTAGTGAATTATATAAAGGTCACAGCTTTATCTTGATGTGAATCACAAGATTATTTTTTTTGAATTGAAGTGAATCACAAGATTTAGGTTACATGATTTGGGTATATCAAAACATTGTTTTTGGGTTGCTAACTCTTTGGTGTTTTTGGTTTCAGTGTAATAATGGACATCTAACTTGTTTTTTGTGCTGCGCCAAAGTGAAGAATAAATGCCCTTTCTGTAGGGTACCCATTGGGGACATTAGATGCAGAGCCATGGAGAAGGTCATTGAAGCATCTATCGTCCCCTGTCGTAACGCCATTTACGGGTGTAAGGAAACCTTTTCCTATGGGAACCAAATCCAAACATGAGAAGCTCTGTGTGTACGTCAGTTGCCTGTGCCCTTTACCGAACTGCAACTACACTGGCTCCTACATGGATCTTGAAACCCACGCTCGTGCTTCACACTCTTGGGATATTGAAAACCTCATCCCGTTTGTGTTCGACAGTCCCTCAGATATTTAGGCATGAACCTGGCTAAGAAGAAGACAACTGTTTTTCAGGAAGAGAAGGAGGGTGATTTGGTTGTTGTACAGGCTGTTAAAAGGAACGCACGGTGGTGTATGCGTGACAGTGAGCAGGATCGCGCCTATGTCTCCTGGATTACGCAACCTCTCATGCAGTCTAGCTAAGCTGAATGCGTATACCACACTAAGGCTTGGGTTGATGGTGAAGAAAATCCAGAAAGTGAGAGAGCAAGAAGAGCCCAAAGAGAACTTCATGTTTATTCCGGATTATATGTTGAGTGGTGATCACTTGAAGATGCAGATTTGCATTGGAAGTGAATATAAGTATGTTCATATCTGAGGAAGTAGTGATAATGGCTCCTCTCCAACCTTTTTTTTGCAAGCTTTTTATTTTCTCCTTAGAATTAAGAATCTTGCTTCTTAAGGTATTGATGCTGGCATGTGTTGTTTGTAGTCTGCTGCAGTGTTTTGCGTAGTTTTGAATTTGAATTTCAGATTATGTAAAAAAATTCTTTAACCTTTTGTCCTTTTATGGCTTATGATTGTAGTGGTAAGTAAATTAAAATGACCATCTTGTAACGTTGGCTTAGATGTATTGCGTAGGAGCTGGAGGTAACAGAAGCGCCAAACACAGTTGCACCTAGAAGTAGGGATGTTAAATCAAGAGTTTGAGCCTGGCCTAACCTTGTTAATGTTAGTCCAGTCCTATTTAACCTTGTTCCCTGTTTAACCCTCAAATTTGAATGCAAATGGGTTAAACTAGGGTTACCCATGTGTTTTCTTTTGAAAATTCTTGTTAATGTTTTTCTAAAATAAGCAAATTAGCTGCGGTAGGTTCATGCTTATACAATTCTATTTTATTTTTATTTTTTTGTTACAACTAGATGTAAGCTCGACGGTATAAAGAGCATCCGCAATGGGGGTGCTTAGTGGGGTGCTTAAGCAGTGGGGCCCATTAGGCACCCTCTAAAACAAGTGCTTAAAACTCCCAAATAAGCACCCCATTTCTTCTGGTTCTTGCACTGTTCACGGGGTCCCACTGACACGTGGCGACTCGTGATTGGTCTACTTTTATTTTTTATTTTTTTTAAAAAAAAATCAAAAAAAAAAAAAAAACACCTCAAATGGGGTGATTGGGTTTGCGGAATGGTCTAAGATGAATAACAAATAACAGTACAACAATAATTATTATTTATATAAGATTAATAAATGATGTCCTTAAATTTTTTTCCTTACTCGAGGCACGTCCCTCCTTGTCATCGGACACAAATGTTTGTTAGGTTTTTGTTTTGCGTAGATAATGCAAATAATATTAAGAGTTCAAACATCAACCATGTGTTTGTTAAACAGTATTGATGAAGCATTTTGTCAACAGAAATGCATGTTAGCTTAATAACATATTGCCTAGATGATACAGATAAATGTTAAGATATTCAAACTGCATTTATTCAGTTGTATGATATGGATAATACATAAGCACTAACACAACAACAGTAAGAAGTAACAACACACAATATGAGATGAAAGAAGAAGAATTACAACAATGAAAACACAAATATACTTTTGAAATATCATAAAAAATCAATAACATATTTGGATCATCAGTTCTTGCGAAGAACGATGAGGTATTGCATGCCTGGCTTGGCATTTTGGATGCGAGAAAACTCTTTCCGTGCCTTGGCCTCGACGAGTTCAAAGGCTTTCCTCATTGCATCTGCTCCAAAATGTGCAGATATGAAAGCTCCAAAGCTGGCCCTTGGTGGAGACGGCCAAGATCTTGGGGTCAAGTGGAAACTCACCATATGGGTGAATGATATCCTCAAAAGCCTCGATTGTGAACTTCCCATTCTCTTTTATGATTTGCCTTAACTCACCTTCTTCTGCAATGTAGAGTGGTGTGCTAAAAGCAGTCAACCATGTCTTGCTCGAGTCACACCCTTTTTTTTTTCATAAAAATTACGTTAGTTAATGATAGTTATGTAATTATTTATTGAGAATATTAACTATCCTATACCCGAATAAGACTTAGAATAGATATTTTCATATTATATATAATTTCCTTTTCTGGATATGAAATAGGAATCTTAGAATTGTGTATAAGAAAGACTTTGAAGTCATAAATCAACATAACTTATTCGATTACATAACTTCTCATATTGTAGTCTTGAGATCATATATATATATGTACCTACCTGTTGAGCAAGATCGTTTAGAGAAGCTCCGATGAAATCCATCACCATTCCTTTTAGCGGTCTCCGCATCTTAACCCCGTCTCTAGACCTGATCCAAAGAGCAATCATTAATCCCCCAGGGACAAGCTCCTCAGCTCTAGCGTCTAATAGATTCTTGGCGTCGGCCGAGTACTGATCAAAATATGCTTTCTTGACGGCTTTGTTAAAGCCCGTGCAATGCATGTCTCTGTTCCACAGAGGAGAGTCCTCGGTCGGTGATCCCTTTGGGGGTTTTTTGAGGTGAAATGGAAAGCATAACTGATGATTCCTATGTGGAAACTAATGCTTAGGGTGAACCCGGCCGAAGAAGGAGCCAGGAACACCTGCGCTATAGTAGCGTCTTCCCGCAGGAAGTGTCTGGAAGAGAGTGTTGAAATCGTTGGTGGTAGAGTCGTTGAAGAAGGACTTGGAACTCGATGTTCTCCGCAGGGTTTTGTCCGGTTGCCTTGCCGGTACTTGTCTTCTACTGGCGTCTATTATGTTTTGGACTGCCCACAAAGTGTTAGGTCCACTCGCGCAACCAAAGTCCGCAACACAGAAGCGTTCAGAAATCAAGTCCAGGCTGAGTTTGGCTGAGATAGCCTCGTTCATCTTCTCTTTTGCGGCTTCCAACAATGCTCTCTGTGAAGTCCATATTAACAAAGACATTGTTTATATGACTTCCAAATTTTTTGAAAAATCATATATACCTGATACGAGGAATGTTTGGTTGTAACTCTCAGGACCCATCTCCACCAATCATGATCCATTGTGGAGTAGTTGCCATGACCGATATCTCTTTTCTCTCGCTTTTCTTATTGTTCTATTCTTGATATTTGATGAGAACTGTGATGAACTATGGACGTCTACCCGGCATATTTATACTGTATTCCTTGTGTTTTTTCTCCTTGCTGTTTGTTTTTTTTAACTTCTATTTTAATTTTGCCTAAACCTAAACTTAAAGAGCATGTGGGACTTAATTAAATACAATATATTATATTAATATATATAAACGAGGTAATAAAATGCGCCTACGCGGAGTGAAATATGCTATAAAATATGTATTAAATAACAAGTTTGTATTTTTTATAAAAAATTATAACAAAAGATATGTAAATTATTTTAAATTTTAGAAATAAAATATTTATGTATTTTCAAATAGTATATATTTTAATTTAAGCGATATTAAAATAGATATATATTTTTAATATGTATATCTAAATTTATATTCATATGTTTATGATTATTTGTATTTTGTTATAACAAAATTTTAAACAATTAATCCCAAGATATTTAACAGTTTTATTTAGTTGTTTTGAAAAGTTCAAAACATAACATATACGAAAAAATCTAAATTTTTATTTTACATTTAATATAATTGTTTAAGTTTTAATAATATAGAACTAATAAAAAAGGGTAGAAAATGCCTAAATTGTTACTAAATTTTTTATTATTCAAAATCATTAATTGTCATATATATAATAATTATATCATATAATTAGTATTATTTAAAGAAATAATCAAAAATATTTTATATAAATTAGTAATTAATTTATTAGCTTTAATGAATATTATAGTATATGTTTAGATTGACCTGTTTATTTCCGTTAAAAACTCTAAAATCAGTGTAATGATAACATATGATAATTCTCATGTTATAATAATTTCAGATAAGAAATATAAGGGATAGGTTATCTTCATTAACAAACAGCCGCAACGTCCACATTGTACTAGTAATAGACAAAACAAAAAGAAAAACAAAATGAGAAGACCCTACATTGTACTAGTTATAGTTTTTATTTGTTATTATGTCTACATTGTACTAGTAATAAACAAAACAAAATGAAAAGACCCTACATTGTACTAGTTTTACTTTTTATTTGTTATTATGTTTCAAAATCCATTTTTCATACATTTGTATCAAGTCTTTGTGTTGGAGTTTTTCTTTTGAATTTTTTGGAAAATGTTATAATGTTCTTCAATTAATGTATAAGAAATTTAAGGGATAAGTTCTCCATTAACAAATAACCGCAAGCAGTGTCCACGATGTAGACGTTCCCTACACAATTAATGTATAAGAAATTTAAGGGATAGGTTCCCTACACTGTACTAGTGTTACTCTTTATTTGTTATTACGTTTCGAAATCATTTATGATACATTTGTATCAAGTCCTTGTTTCCGAGTTTTTTTTTGTATTTCTAGAGACCTATGGAAAATGTAAAATTGAGCCAAAATGACACCAAAGAGCATATGCATCTGTTGTGAGTCCTCTCTAACCACTATAATAGTAACTAGATAGAAACTTGCGCTTTGTGTATGATGAAGTAATTTATATAACATTTATGTTAAATAATTTTGAAACAAACCAAATATGTAACAAAGCGTATAACACCAATCATATCCAATTTTAAATGTAAATCCTCAAATAGATCTCTATAGGCAACACATTTTATTTCACTCTCCCTGTTTTTTGTACATGTAAAATAAATAAAATTATATGTAATAGAATGTATATATATAGAAGTTAGCTCATTGATAAGTGAGGAGTACAAACTTGGAGTTTCCTAATGAGAACTGAATTCTGCGGGTCTTTGAACCATAAATTTCGCTAACTTGCTCTTCTGCTAATATGAAATTGAGTTAAAACTAGTGGAAGTTGAAAAGTAAATAACGTAGGAAGTGTCTTCGCTAGGGAGGAGTATTTTTTTGGGAAAAAGGTGTACGTTACACCATGTTACTATAGTACGTGAAAATCATTTCATGTATCAAAATATGTTAATAATACTATAACATTTATATTAACATGTCACATATACCGAAGTTAATAGTAATACGGTAATAATATCATAATGAAATTTAATTAATTTTAAAATAAGTTAATGGGGTCACATATAGATTTTGTAAACCTAATCTTCAAAGTAACAAAATCTGACCAGACCCATGTTATTAAATCTGACCAGACATAACTCTATTTTTTCCCAAATTGATTTAATTAGAATTTCTTCTAAATCTAAAATTTTAGGGTTTATGAGGCTAATTAGTTTTTAGAGAAAGACAGATGGAATTGGGGTGAAGGATAAGCAAAGCGATTCAAGGTAATGTGGCTTTGGCCTTTACATTTTACCTCTCTCTGCCTCTTCTCTCTCTTGCTCTTGATCTCCTTCTCTGACTCTCTCTGTGTGGTTCATAACATTCTTTATGTTTTAATAAATGCACTTTATAATTTTATAATTTTATAATTTAAAATTCAGAAATATTGAAAATTAAGTATAGTTTATGATTTCTTTAATACCATATGAATGAAAATAAACAAAATCCAAATTAAAATAAATTAAAAGTTTCTTCTAATTGAAAAATAACCGCTACAAAATAACCATTTTTATAAATCAAAATAATGAAAACCGGAAAAATTGAAATCAAAATTGAACCAAGCTTCTAATTGAACTTCCCCTATCTAAATTCGGTTTGGCTTTGGTTAGATATTAGTTTTTTTGGTTCCACTCGGATAGGAGCGGTTTAAATCTCACAAGCCAAGATATCCTCTCTCCATCTCGTCTCTGTTTACAAAATCCAAAACCTCCGAAACCATTGAAGCAGAGAAAATAATGAACTCGGCGCTAATGCTACGTCGTTTCATCTGCGTCAACGCTTCCGCAACTCTCTCTTCCGTAGCTCCATCTCCGAAGAAGAAACCTCTCATCTTCTTAGGCTCTCCTCAAGTAAGAGACTTTCACAATGTTTCTTCTATACACAACTTAATGGGTTTAGGGTTTTAGCCTGACAATTCAAATATCTCTGAGGTTTCCGTGACAGTGCTCGAAGCTCTTTTCGACGCATCTTCTGCACCAAACTCTTCCTTCGAGGTAAAGGGTCCCTTCGTTACTATGAAACAAAGATTAAGACAATTGTGGTGAGATCTCGTTGTCTGATTCCAGCTTGTTTCTAGGTTGCAGGAATTGTCACTCAGCCTCCAGCGAGAAGAGACAGAGGAAGAAAAGTGTTGCCTTCTCCTGTAGCGCAATACGCTCTTGAAAAGGGCTTACCTTCTGATCTAATCTTCTCCCCTGAGAAGGCAGGAGATGTAAGGTTTTCTTTTTGGTCTCATTAATCAAGCTCTTTGCTTTTAGAGAAAGATGTGATCTTTCTTGTGTTTTGTTGTATGAAGGAAGGGTTCTTATCCACTTTAAGAGATTTGCAACCTGAGCTTTGTGTTACAGCTGCTTATGGGAATATTTTGCCTACCAAGTTCCTTAATATTCCGGTTCACGGTTAGTAGAAAATTGCTACTTAATGGAACATTATAGATGTTGTTTTCTTAATATTGCAGAAGAGGCTTGTGTGTTTGAAGTCAAATGTTTACTGTTTTTATAGGGACAGTGAACATACATCCTAGTTTGTTGCCACTGTACCGTGGTGCTGCTCCAGTGCAAAGAGCATTACAGGTGCAAGTTTTTTCTATTAGATCTTGACTTATTCCAACTCTTACGGTTATTGCTTAACTCAAGATTTCACAGTAAGACTTGGTGGCTGCAATAGGATGGTGTTCAAGAAACAGGAGTGTCATTAGCATTTACTGTGCGGAAGCTAGATGCAGGGGCAGTGATTGCCTCTAAGAGTTTCCAAGTTGATGATCAAATAAAGGTTATACTTTCTCTTTCAAAGTAGCTGATCATCTTAACATATTTCTATGGGTCTTAATGACCTTTGAATCATTTTGCAGGCACCAGAACTACTCTCGTTATTATTTTCTGAAGGTAATCTTTTAGCTCTTGTGCTTATACATTTCAAGAAAAGTGTCATTTAAACATTACAGATTCTATGATCAGGGATTAAGGAACTTCGTAACTTATCTATGCCGAAAAAACTTTGCAGGGTCTAAGCTTCTTATCCGTGAACTTCCATCGATATTTGATGGGTCAGCAAAATCAAAAGCAGTTCCCCAAGATGATTCTAAAGCTACCTTAGCTCCAAAGGTAGTTGTTGCATGTCTCGTGTGATTATGTATGAGATCTTACATATTCGGGTTTGAAATTTGGCTTATCAACTGAAAATGAGTTTAGAATCATATTAACAAACACCAGGTTTCTTATTGGAGTTGAATCAATGTAATTGATGGGCAGATAGCTCCTGATGAGGCTTGGCTCTCTTTCGACCAGGAAGCTTTTGTTCTACATAACAAGGTAGAAACTCTTTAATTTGTTCCGGTTAGACTACAATCATAACATAAAAAGTAAGAACTGCTTTCTAGGTTCGTGCATTCGCAGGATGGCCGGGAACACGAGCTAAAGTCTTAGTCCTCGATGAAAAGAGCGGTCAGCAGAACGAGCTAGAGCTTAAGATCATCACCACTCGAGTATGCCAAAGTACAGAAGTTCTGAACGGTGAACAAGATTATGTAACTTTCAAGAAAGGTTCGTTGGTGTTTCCATGTGGAGGAGGCACAGCTGTGGAGGTAAAACGCTGTAGACTTGCTTAATTTTTGTTGATCCAAAGAGCAGGTGATACAATGAGGATAAGTAATCTAGCATTTGGTGTTTTGTTCACTCAGGTACTTGAAGTCCAACTTCCTGGTAAGAAAGCGATTGACGCGACTGCTTTTTGGAATGGCTTGAGAGGTCAAAAGTTGAAGAAGCTATGAAGACAGACTGAAGCTATTGTTTTGTTCATTTCTTTTGTCACATTCTAATTTTACTTATGACTAATATCCCCACATTCTTTGGTGTAATACTATTTATTCTCTTCTCGAGGGAGATCTGAAATAAACAAATTCTACATACTTTTGCACTAGTGTAAGAATTGTATGTAACTCGTGTTAGAATAACATTCAACATACTAAGCATCATAACAACATCTGTGCAAGCAAAGATCCCCCAAAAAATTGAAGAATGCTTGCAATCTATGTCTCTATGTGGCCATATAGTCTCCATGACTTTCATCCAACATCTCAACCACAGGAGCATACTGCACCATATCAAGTTAATGCAAGTCCATGAGGGACAAAGAAAAAAAGAAGAGAAAGCATTAGAAGCTTTTAAGATTTCAACATTTACCTCATCATCTTCATCAAAGTAAATCCCATCAACATCACTCTTCTTCTGAAACTCCCATCCTAATCTGTTCTCAAGCAACTCTTTGAACTTCCTTGTCTGCATAAACACATTATGCTAAAAATGAAGTTACTGTAGACACTGTGTGATCTGTTTATGTAGAATTTTGTACATACCCACGACAATAAATCTCCATCAACTACAGATGCCTCTTCCACTAACGCAAAAAAGTCCTGTTATCAAAAAGCAGTGGAAGATCGAACTTAACTATTTTTATCCAAAACGTATGCTCGCTCAAAGGAAACATGTAAAGCTAGTCAGATATTTTACCTTGCAAAGGAAGTGCAAAAAGCTATCTGAAGCCAACCAAGAATCATCAAGAAGTGCAAGTACGCCCATCTCTGGACCATTGCTCTCTTTCTGTAGTCCATATTTTAGTTGATGGTAAATGACTTTAATGAACTGCATACATCATGAAAGATTAAGTTAGGAACTAATTAGGTTTGTCGAATGACAATTGGTAGAAGCTTGCATAGTGCATACCATCATTTAGGAGTGCACATAACAATTGAGAAAAATCATAATAGCATCTATATGCATCCTCAGATATAGTTTTTAATGAAAATTAACGAAACTCACCTTTGTGAATAGTTCACTCCTAGTCTGAAATGGCTGCAAAAGGTCACAACGGGCATAAGTTGCATTAATTTTTCGAATTACAATTAACATATAGAAGCAGGTATCCATATCATAAACCACAAACAGAGAAGGATAGAAAACGGAACAAAACAGATAGAAAAAGATACACAATCACATCAAAGCCTGGGTCCTTTCGAATCACATACCGCTTCAGTGCAGCCTAGTAGAAGACTAACTAAGGACTTCCATTGCATGAAGGATTCAAGAGACTGCCCCATCTGCACAATAATGTGACACCATGATCTGAGAATGGAATACAAATCTGAACGATTCCTATTTGTGACCGTACATAAACATGCACTGTGTGTATGAGCGTCTAATAAGTATATGTTAAGAGTACATACCAAAAATGCTACAAATGAAAACTGTAGCTCCCCAAGAAGGAAGTCTTCCGAGGCTTTGTACTCCTTTGACAATACACTTTCTAGCAGTTGAGTCTATACAAACAAAAAGAGGAAATGCATCAACTAAGCTTCACAGGATTTTAAGGTTTATAACATCTACCGAAAAAGTAAAGAAGAAAAACATAAAGAGGGGTTACCTTGTCAAGATTCAAAGAGGTTAGCTCCTGACCAGAAATTCCCTTGTGCTTTATAATCCGAGGAATAGAAGTATAGTAAAACCTATTCCCTTTGGGTTGCTCAGTAGATGATGATGATGCCTCAGACTTGCTTTTCTTCATCTGCGCGTCAAGTGCTCTTTCCATTTCGGTCTTAGGTCCGCCTTTTAGAATAGCAGATTCATAGATGACTGTTATTTCTCCTCCAACTGGCTCTGCAAAACGGAACAGGCCAATTTATACAGTGTTCACTACTCGACTAAGATAAAACCATTAACAATGTGGTTAAAGAATCCACTAGATATAAGGTTTCACATACCAAACTTCTCAACAACATCCTTGGTAATGTAGTTAGACAAATGCTTCCAAGCTCCATATTGGCTTAAATCGTATGGACCAAGATGCTTGTCAAACTCCAGACTCTTCACTGCTTGGGAATATCTCTCCTCCTGGAATCAAAGTGAAAATAATAAAAAAACAAAATGACAAAAACACTGTTTCTAGAGCCTAATGACTAGTGACTCCTGCAAAATGATTTTCTCTTCTGTTCAAGCTTCACAGGTATTAAACAGGTATTAAACTGATATCAATCTAATCGAAACAAAAAGATGCAAGCCACAAATTAAATTTCAAGCAGCATGGAGAAAATTGATGGATTGGGAAATTAAAAGGGACAAACCTCTTCTTCAGATACTTTGGCTAGACACTCTTCTTGCTGATTCCATATGCGTACAATAACCTTGTGCAGCCAAGAACAAATACAACCATGATTGGATAATACAGTTCCATAGCATTTCTCATAGGATATTAACGAAGTATAGTGAGTTGTTAAGGTAAGATTGATTCACAAACCTGAGAAGGAGCAACATCAATAAAGAAGCCAATGGTAGGTGAAAACTCTTTACCATCCCTGAAAAAAAAATTACGTATGCAGTTAATCATGGTTTCTAATGACTTAATCATGTTAATAATACATTATAATATACAAAAGGCATATAAAGACTTGAATGAACCTGGTGGACGAACTGTAGAATACAAAGTGAATTCCAGGAGGGATCATCTTATCCCTTTAAAAGCTGGCCCCACTGTGAACATCTGCAACGAGAACTCACAACATTGTTAAGCTATGCAAATTCGGAATAAGATTTAGACTATTTGTGTTCTGTATCACTTCAAAATGTTCTTCACGTAAAGTGAAAATAGTACTCAAATTCACCATACTAACACACAAGCAAGCTCGAACTCATGATTCGATACTTTAATACGGCAATATGATTTATCAACAGGTTTTAAACCTTGAAAGAGGTAAGTGACTGACCTGAGTATCGATACTGATGAGAGTATGCTGAGGAACGTCGAGAAATAGAAGCGAAGCTCCATGCTTCACTAGTTCTAGTGCCTTCTCCGAATCCATCACTTCCTCCTTCGTCCTCCTCCTCTGGGGTTTAACTTTCCGATCAATGAGAAAAGAAAAAAAAAATCGAGTGGGAGAGGGGGAGTAGATTCCAGAAGGGCCCATTAACAGGTTGGGTTTTATGAGTATGAGTTCAGCCCAATAAAAATAAAACCCGCGTGAATTTTTAGGACGGATACGCTGTTTTCACGCGGTTTACACTCAACCGACTTAAATCATTTATATATACCACCAACCCTCTCGATTGCGTCTCCTCATTCGTTTCCTTTCTTCTTTCATAATTTTCTAATATTCTCTCTCGCATAAACACGAAATCCAAGTCTAGGGTTTTTATTTCATTGTTGATCGTTCAGAGAAAACTCATACATCTCTTGAATTGATAAAGATGTCTTCATCCAACGGAGTCTTCGCTCATCAGAGGAACGCGCATCGTAACGGTGGAAGAACCATGTTGAAGAGAGCAATCGACAATCTCGGCGGTTGCGGCGGAAGAATCGGAGGTCCACCTCAGAAGCGCGCCAGATATCAGACGCAATCGCAATTCCAATCGGCTAAACCTAATGGCGGGTCTCCTCTGTATCATCATCATCATCATCAGGGTAGAAGTAACGTGTCTAGGGTTTCTAATTACGGCGATGTGATGAATTATAATTCAAGTAATAGCTTTCCTTTTTCTTTACGTAACAATCAATCTAACGCCGATTATCATTATGGAAACCCTAATCCCCAATCGGTTCCGCTTCCTTTACCGTATCGTAAATTAGATAATGGTTTCGATTCGTTACCGGAATGGGTTCCTAATTTCGTAACCAACACAAACCGTGACATAACCGGAGTCCGGTTTAACGCTAACCAAGCACCTGTGTTTACGAATTTGCCAAACTCAATCCCTATGAATCATTCAAACATGGTTTCAGTTGTGTCTCAATCATTACCACAACCTATTGTGAGCAAAGAGTTAGCTGATTTGCTTAGCGTTTTAAACAACAACGAGAAAGAAAAAGAGAAAGAATGTGATATCGGGCTTGATTTCGATAAAATAAATCTTAACGTGCGACATGAATCTGTTGTTAAGTCTCTGTATTCCGACATGCCGAGGCAATGTTCTTCTTGTGGGGTTAGATTCAAGTGTCAAGAAGAGCATAGCAAGCACATGGATTGGCATGTCAGGAAGAACAGGATGGCTAAAGGCGCGACCAAAGCCACTAGCCAGAAACCGAAGAAGTCGCGTGATTGGTTTGCTAGCTCGTCTCTATGGCTCAGTGCAGCAACAGGAGCGACTGTCGAAGGGGCTGAACCTGCTTTTGGAGAGACCCAGAAGACGAAAGAAGAGGAGAATCAGCAGCAGCAACACGTTGTCCCTGCTGATGAGAACCAGAAGATGTGTGCGTTGTGCTTGGAGTCGTTGGAAGAGTTTTTCAGCCATGAAGAAGATGATTGGATGTACAGAGATGCTGTCTACTTGAACATGAATGGGTCTGGTCCTATTGTTCATGTTAACTGTATGCCTGAAGCACGAAAAGGGCCTGCAAAGGAATTGACAAAGCCTGTTACGGTTGCGAGTGCAGTTGTTTGCTGATAGATTTACAGTCTAGGCTCTAGAGATTTGATTCACTTGTTCTTTTCTTTGTAACTACTGGATATGCACAATTAAGAGTTGTAAAATACATTGAAATTTCAATTAAATGTTTCATCTTTTTACTTTTATGCATTTCTCTTGCCAGTGCTGTTTAATACTAGTATGCAACAGATTTTCTTATTTCAACTGGTAGAAGCAAATTCATACTAAATTTTCGGTTAAACATTTGGGATGTGTTAAAACTTTAGTATACTGAATCAGTATCAATCGAATATTTTTCTATCATTATTTGCTACAACAAACATATCAAGAAAACAACAAATGAATGTAGGAGATTTAGCAGAGTACGGGCCTAAGTTTAAATAGATGTTAACAAATTGTTTGATTCAATAACCGGCTATTTATATCTTACTGATTTACAAAGATCTACATCATACATTCATACGTGATGTTGTGTATTTGGAATCACACTAAAAGTCAAAATTGTATGCCATATAAATATATAATAACTGGTTAGCTATCTCAAACTTTTTTTTACGTTTATGGAAGAAATCAGGGAGGCCTAGTAACTGAGATGGACCGCATTTGCAGATAATAAGGCTTTTACCAAACTAGCCCAATGAAGCATACTACAAACTCATAAGATTCTTTTATAAGACCTGGCAGTTTAAAACTGTAGTTAGTAATTTTACAAATTAATAAAACTTTTTATTTTGATATTACTAATTAATAACTATTTATTGTATTTTCCATTAAAAATGATGGTTAATTTTTTCATTTAATCAAGTCTTCTACATGAAGATTATTACTTGCCCAGTTATCTTTACATAGATTTTGAAGTTTATAAAAAAGTTATGTGGAATTCTAAAGAATAGTAAATGCAGCATGCTGTATTGCCTTTTTCACTTATTCAAGAGTAGTTTAAATAATATTTTTTGGGGTTAAATATAAATAATAATATTAACTGATGATTATGAACAATACACATTCTCTTTAATTAATATAAGAAATTTCTATCATATAAATAAGTACTTTTATTTTCTAAATTTTAGTGCTATGACCACAATAGCATAAATATGGCTCCATGATCAATGAGTTGTTATACGAATAACCAACATAAAACTTGAAAAATACGTAGCACGAAAAGCACGAGCGGTTGTTTAAGTCATACACATTTAAATAGCCGACCTAATTATAGACTTGGCTGTTAAAAGTCTCTAACAAACAAAAAAAAGTTGCTATAAATCGTTATTAAATGTATTGCGAATTTGGCATGGACCGACATATTCAAGATTATATTCTTTTCAAACATCATGAAAAATATTTCAACGTTAAAGACTTTACAAAAAGAGGAATTAAACGAATCTCTGTAAAATTTCGCAGCTTCACACAATACAGTTCCCAAAAATTAATATATATATAAACCCAAACCTGTAACATATATAAATGCACCCTACCATCTTGCCGCTTTATAACATTTCACATTATCCACTAATAACCAAAAAGCAGAGAAAATGGGAAACAGCATAACGATAAAGAGAAAGAGAGCCAAAGTGGATGAAAATCGACGGCGAGGTTTTCCGAATTAAAACTCCGGCGACGGCGAGAGAAGTTACGGCGGAGTATCCCGGTTACGTGCTGTTAGACTCCGAAGCGGTTAAGCACTTCGGAGTACGTTCGAAACCGCTTGAGCCGAGCCAGTTCTTGAAACCCAAGAAGACGTATTTTCTCGTCGAGCTTCCGAAGCTTCCGCCGGAGACGACGTCGGGAGCTGATAATAAGCTTCCGTACCGGCGAGTGATGTCCGGGATACACGTCGGGGCCAAGGAGAGGCTTGAGATGCTCATGCTTTCTAGGAGAACGGTTTCCGACGTGGCGATCGGGAGATCTGATGGTGGAGATGGGCTTGGGCTTGGGCCTGGTCAGACGAGCGTGAGGTTTAGGGTGCCTCGATCTCAAATGACAAAGTTTATGGAGGAGAGCCATGATGATTCTGAGATAGCTGATAAGATTTTGAGTTTCTATAGGGAGAAGTCCGGCGAGATTGGCGGCGGTGAAAGCCGCCGGGAACTTGGAGCCGGGGAGATTAAGGCACGTGAGGTATTTGATATTTTCTTTCAAAAAATATCTTGGTATTACTTTGAGTTTTGGTCAAAATAGTTTTACTGCTTCAAAGGCTTAACGTTCAACTGTTTACTATTCAACAAAATAACTAAAATATCATTTTAATTTAAAAAAAAAATCTCAATCTATAATATTGATGATATAAGGAGATGAGATATGGAACTTGAAAAGAAATCTCTAGAAAAGAGATGAAATTGAAAATTGTAAATAATGTCAACTATCACTTAATAGGGTTTTGTTTTGGCAATAATGGATTACATCAGGGAATTAAGAAAATAGTTTAACTATTAGTTTCTATATTAATGAACCAGACCAGGAACATAATTTAAATTTCCTGTATTGCTTTAATATTTGATAATAATTATTGTAACCACTAGGCGGCCACTTGGGTATATGTAGCTTATCTATAAACGTGAGTATGACGTATGTAATATACACAAAATGCAGTATCACATATGGATACATAGATGCATGGTAATGAAAATTAGTTTTATATATATAGTCAAACATTAATCATACTTATATCAATGATGGAGATCCTCTGATCATCAACTAATATTTTGTCGGTTTGTTTGGCTAATTATACATGAACAAACTATAATAATTAAACATGTGCAGAAGCAGGTGAGTTTCGCCGGAGATGGTGGACGAGAGCTTCCTGTTCTATGGAGCAGAAAGGGAAACTAATCAGCATCACTTGGATAAAGAAAGTTTCATTCTCTATTTTATATATATATATAATATATATATATATATATATATATATATATATTGTGGTAGGTTTCATATCGTATGTGTGCTAGTGTATATATATCGTTTTATATAGCAATTTGAGATAATTTAGAACTTGTTTGCTCGTGTGTGTCAACAAAACTTTCATTTTCTTTTTATAAAGGAGTAAATCGTAGACTCAAAGGTCCCAAAATCAGATTAATCTCCGGTTCTTGTTAAAAATACAAATATTTTTCCAGTTAAAGAAATAGAAAAGACCCTTTGGATCTAACTGATAACCATCAAAGAAACATGAGGAACAAATAGAAAAGTAACACATAGAAATAAAATTATAAGAATGATGAGGAATTATTATGATAAATACTCTAAAATAGAATTAAAAAGTTTTTATCACAAAAATAACTTTTAAGTAAAAAATGATTAAAATAATTTTTATTGAAAGGTGTAAATATATATATTTATACCTCTTGTGTTAATTAATTTAGACTTAGGATTTAGAGTTATCGGGGGAAGAGAGGGTTGAGGATGAGATATAAAATTGAAAAAATAAAAATTGTTAATTTTATAAAATTAAAAAAAGTCTAGTTTGATCAATTTTGTTTTTGAAAGTTTTTTGTGATAAAAAAAATTAAAAAAGTTATTTGAGAGATTTTTCTAATTATTATTCTTTATCATATTTAATAAAGAATAATATTGTTTTATATTTCTCTACAATAAAAAGAATGAGAAAAAAAAGAAAAGATAAATTATTCCTTACAAATGATAAATCTTTTTAGGAACATTAGGGAATACAGTATTTCTCTTCATTCCTTGGTCACCATTCATATCCAAAATGTTTATTTGTCGTGTTTACATTTATAAAAGCTTTGTGTTTATGTAAAGTAAAAAAGGAACCACTAATTTTTTATGCAGATGAGGACGTCAGTAATTACATTTTATCCACATGATGAATCATTTATCACATAGCGAAAGAAATCAGTAGATCACACAATTTTGTTTTTCCACGTTCAATGCAAGGTCATCATAAAACTATTTTCCAGTTCAATTAACGAACTCTGGTGATTAAAAGACTATTCTTATGATACTATAGCGATATAAAATTATAAATGCTCTGAAATGGCTGGATGGCATACCGCCTACCCTAAGTAAATCAATTTAAGTGGGTTTCAAAGAATCTGAAGAAAAACCTAAAAACGATTTTGCCTTTAGTGGCAAAAACTTCTAAAAAAGTAAAAGGTTGTGGGTAGTCCACTAGACGCCGAGGCGGAATGATTACTTATCCATTGCATGCAATCATATTTATCGGAACATCCAAACATATTGCATAATGATTTTATAAATTATTCAAACTACATCATCAATTCAACATGGAATTTCTACGACATGTAAACTATATATTCATGAATCTGAACATCAGACATAATGTAAAAAACGCCCAACCTTTTAGCTAATCACTTAACAAACTTCCACATAACTACTTGTACAGTTTTGACTTTTAAGGATTTTTTCCGGTAGGAGAAAGGCGAGTAAGATAGTCAGAATGGTTAGGCCAGTTTCCCCGATTAGAGTAGTACTGTTCATAATATTGTTCTAAACTAAAACATTCCAAAATCTTCTATCTTTGTTTTGGGAAAAATAAATTTTAGTTTTGCCGGTTTCTGCGAACTCCTTTTAGTTCTGTTCATGTATCACTAACATATCAACTATCTTCGCCTTTTTTTGGGTGGAGAAGTCAGTGTTTTCTTTCGCCATTACAAAGAAACAAAAAAAAAAGATGTGCTTTTTATTTTATTTTATAGATAGTAGAAGTGCTTTAGGTGCACCACTCTCCTTTTGAATTTAGAGTAACCATATAGCCTTTCCTACCTATGTTTTATCATGACTCTTAAACTACCAGATTACGATGTCATCAGTCAGTATGCTGGTTAAATGAGAAAATGCAAAAAAGAATTTAACCAAGAAGTAAATGGTTCCGTAGTTATCCAAAGTAAATATAGTGAAACGCAGAGAGAAATCTCCAGAGAATTAACTCCGTTAAAAAATGTGGACCACCCTCCTAAATATTACATATTGAAAAACGGATTGAAATTGATTATCTATTGTTTAACTAAAAACTTACAAACTCATAATTCTTTTGAAAAAAATAGTAAAAAAATAAACAAATATGAGTATTTAGGTATTTAAATTGCAAATTAGAATGACATTTCATATAACACTGAAATTACATGTGTTTCGAAAAAATACATGAGTATGAATGGTGACCAAAGAATAAAGATGAATAATGCATTTCTTGATTTTTCTTAAAAAAATTATAATTTATAAAAAATAAGTTTTCATTTGCGTTCTTTCTCTTTCGTTTTATTGTAGAAAGCTGTGAGTGCTGTGCACAGCGTTAGTTCTCTCCACAGCACTAAAATAAAAGCAATCAAGCTTTGGTTAATTTTTTTGATCTCACAGCCATATCTACTTTTTCTTTTATTTTATGGCTGTGGAGAGCTAATTTTCTAGAGCACTCCGTCAACTGCTTTTGAAAATATTTTTTCTCTTTTCTATAAACACACGTACGCTTTCTTTCCTATATAGTAATATATTTTACTAATATCCATATAATTATATATTTCTTACATATATAGTCCACAAAAAAAAATGTTACACATACTATGTAAATCTATGCATACATATATATGGTATATAAATAAAAAAATTCACATACATATATAAATAAAAATTATATATGTTAATTTATATCATAATTATTTTATAATTTCTACAATAATTAATCAACTTTCAAATTTTAATTTTAAATACTATTTTATTTAAATGTTAATATAATAAATTTTAATATAAATGAATAATGTTAATATTACCCAATCTTGCTTTCTTTAAAAAATTCACAGCTAAAAATCTTACAGCTACAACACAAAATTCTACAGCATAAATTCTACAACAAAAATATAAATCTACAGCTGCAACCAATCAAACCCAGAACAATATTATTTTCTACTAAATATAATAAGGGATAATCAATCATTGTTATTCATAAAATTTTATTCCTACAGTTTCTCTTCTTAGTCGTTTATAATGTCCTATGATGGTTATCATTTAGACTTGAGCGTTACAGATGTTAGGATAGTCCGTCGAGATTCTATTTTGGTAGATGAATCATGCTTAATTGATTTATTTCGTTTTGAATTTACCCTTTTTGTGCAGTGTGAAAGTATCAGATGTTTTTCTTCTCTATCTAACATCAGGTGTTTAATAATTACATCAATATTCGTTACACTTGCCTTTGATTTCACACGACCAGTACATCCATCTACAATCGATGGCTTTGTGATCAGATTATGATGCATATTTAATGGACTTCTTACATGTTTAGTGCGCCCCATATTAAAGGTTTACTTTTATGGAATGCAGATAATTAGAGACAAAAGTGGTATGATGAGGCCTTATAAGCCCATTTGTAATTGGGCTAAACAAAATTGTGAAGCTTGCAAGTGAGCCCATTACTATAAGGATGAATGAGCAAACATAATTCTCCACATAAGTTTCAAGAATCTGGTTCTTATTTGCTTCTATTATGATTGTAGTCCCAAACCCCCTCCTCTTTGCGGTTACAGACGTCCTTACAAGCTTTTTTTTAGTTTTCCTTCGGCTTAAAGCTGGACTAGGCCAGAGGAAAGCAGCACACATCTTATCAGTTTCATGAATGCAAGCTTTCAGGAGCCCATAGGCTGGTATCTAGAATTTTGCGAGACCTTAGATTACAGAGTCAATGAGTTGCAGTCTTCCTTCAAAAGATAGATGTCGAGCAATCAAAAAATTAGCCTGACTTTGTATTTTTCAATCAAAGGCATATATAATTTTTCGTTGTCATTCTTTTTTGTCAACAATGGAACATAATTGTCTACTTATGATTGTTTTTACCATTTTAAAGATGAAAAGAACTTTTCCATCAGTAAGCGGTCTCTGACGAATGCAGATTGGTCTAGATTGATAAAATCTAGAAAGATTTATTTGTGTATTTTGTTGAATTTTTGGTATTGTGTATTTGATATTTCTACATGATATAAGGCTGTAATATTCATTGCATCTTTGTTCGTTGATTCAATTTATTCGAAATCTTAATGAATAAATGTTACCATAAATATTACGACATAACTCGTTACGTTACTAATTCTATACGTGCACAAAGTAAGCAATCTTAAAATTCGGAATAGATCATACAAAAACATATTTTAATCCAAAAAAAACACAGAAAATTAGACAACAAAATGTCCAGTTTAAAGATAAAATGATGCGAATTACAAGTAAAAATTGTCCTTTAGAAGATATTGATAAAATTGGAAAAATATAAAAAAGATGAGCATAGTTTATGTGAAAGATTGACACACATAATTTTAAACTGATTCAAATTATTATATATTTTCCCCCCAAAAGAATAAAAAGGGCAAGAATCTCCATAAAGGGAATCGGGAACTATAAATGCTCTTAATGACAGCAAAAAATTTTAAATATGTGGACCATTCACATTAATCGAGACTATTAACATATTCTCCTATGATTGTTATGTGATTAGCCATGTGAATATAATTGTATACAGCACTAATTATCTGGTCCCCTCTTAGTTTTTAGATCGAAAAGCAATACTGGCCTACTGACTTTCTGCTTTGGATTTTGTACATGGTTGATCTAGAGTGTATTTACAGAAACAGGTAGTATCAACTTCGTTTTTTTTTTCAAGATAAGCGTAGGCATTAACTTCCTTAATCAACAAGTATATAGAAGTTTAGCAACAACGAAATAAGAGACATAAAATACGTATATTAAATAAAAAATATAAAAAACGTTTTTTAACCAAAAAATATAAAAGAAAAAATAAAGTTATAAGTTAAAAATTCAACCCTAAAAACTGTAGATAAACACGACCTTAGATAGTATGTTAATGCGAACCTCACGTTTTTTTATTAACACCGATTATATTAAACAAGCTCATCTTCAAGACTCCAACTAGAGGATGCGAGCTTCACGTCATATTAATGAAATCGGTGTGCACGTAGATCATCCTGTGTTGTTACATTAATCATATATAGTTGTTATTAGGTGTTATAGAGATATTTTATGCTCTAACTACTCATGTACAAGTATTATATACGAGTATAAAATATCTCTATAACACCTACTAGTTGTTACATTAAATAAACACACTTTATGATACCATATAATACAGTCTGCCATTCTCTTAATGACACATTGTTTGTGATTCGATATGTAGGATACGACTTGGGGAGGAAGAGCTTTCAAACCCTGTTTTTTTCTTCAAACTCTTTCATAATACAATAATTAATGGCGGGATTTAAATTGTACCATGTGCATTTTTCGGGGTAAAACGCATTTTATCTTTACTTAATTTTCCTTAATGAACGGTTTAGTTATTCATATAGAACCATAATTAAGAGGCTATTATTATCCAAATAAGGAATGATTAGATTAGCGATTAATGGATTATAAATAAATAAATTATTGGACTTCCAATAAGTTCGTTTGTCTTATTCAATTGATGGAGGTCGTAAGTACATACATACAAGTACAGCGCTTAAAGTGTGATTATCCATGTGGCTAATCATTTTAGTACTAATTTAATTTAATAATGTTTGTAATTGCATTTAAATATCAGTTCAAAAAATAATGTTAATAATTTAATCAAACACGTATCCCTAATCTTTTCCAAGGACACATGTTGACATAGTGACATTGGCTGCCAAATCGAGATCTTTAGGTTATGTCTTCAACTCATTTAGAATTTGATTGGTTTTGAAAGTGGTCGTTGGCATTTTACAAAATCATAATAATGTTATTAAACAGTTTCATATTGTTTCATACTGTTCAAATTCAAAATCAAAAACTTGAATTTTCTATTATTTGCAGTTGCTGATAATTCCATGTAGATAAATAATTAAAAATAAAATTTGAAGTTTTCTAAATATAAATATATAATAAAATTATATATCAATTTATATGTACTCACTGATATTATAATAAATTATAAGAACTTTAAATAATATATTTGTACCTTTATAATTTTAGTCATTAATATATATGGATATATATAAATCAAACAGTTTTTTAATAAATATAATATATTAATCTTCATAAAAATCTTTTTATATTAAACTAATAAGTGTTATTTTATTAAATTATATGATATTTATATAAAAATCTTCATAAGTTTTTAAAAAATCTTGGAATCACTGCGTTTAAACTAATCATGTCTTTAAAAGTTATTTTTAACAAAACTAAATTTCTAATATTTTCAGTAAAATTAATTTTAAATCTTAAACAAAAAAATCAGAACAAAGGAAGCATAATAATTAGAGTTCTCAAATCTTATATGATAATCAAAGTAAAATATATTCTCACAGTATTAAATATAATATTTTTCTCTTAATGGAAATTTTGATAGAAATATTTGCTTCAAAACTATCAAGATATACACCATCTCTAAAAGTATCTATCTTGAACACAAAGTCTATGTATATAGATATATATCAAAAAGTTTGTTGTTAAATTTACCAATTGTTTTAATAATCCAAGGAGCTGATGAGAAAGTGGAAGTGCATTTTATAATAGTAGTATATTTATTTGGGAACTTATCATAGATTAGCATTTCGCTTATGCTCGAAAAGCACATAAGTTAAAATTCAAATAGACTAGAAAGGTGACAAAACAGATAGATTCTCTAAAAGTGAAGGCCAAGGAAAAATCCAAATTACGGAATTTTCTTACTCATTTTTCGGAATTTAAATAAATTCCATTACAAGATCTGTATTCCGTCGACTAAAAATACAAAAAGACAGAAAAGAAAAGATACATACGTTTTTTTTTGTAAGTCTACATATTTATATATATTAGTACTAGTTAAAGATTCCATCCTCGTGTGTACCCAGTAACGGCCTGATCATGGTGATTTCAATGCCTCTGGTCTTCTCTTCGATATAAATGCATTAAGAACTTCTCGTTTTTTAAACAAGAAAAAAAGAACTTCTCGAGTTTTTCACATAATTAACGGTACATGATCTTAGGATCGTATTTTATAATTTACGTGGAAGTTATCGAGAGAATCATTGTTGTCCCCGATATTATTACAACGTAATTAATACTGAGTTAATTATTATAACTCTTCATTAATTGGTGATTGGATTCAAATTCCTGTCTCGTTGTGATGAAGAGAGGATGGCATCAATGGCGTCTTTAACTTGAGAAATGTCTGGAGCTTTTCCTCCTTGTGCTGGCCAAAACTCATCGGTGGCAAGTACCTAGTAACAAATATTATATGTTACATATGTTACTTACAATACACAAAACTAAATATATGATCAATCAATCTCGTGAAATAACTTTTTTGAGGGATGTTTGTCATAATCAATATACCTTAACTTGTAATTGAAGAAACTTGACATAACTAATAGCCTTCTCTAACATCGTCACCAGATCAACCTTCAAGAAATAACACCACTCATTATCAAAACACTTAATTTAATAGTTATATAAGTTTGATATAAATATTAATTTGTGTGGATGTGTACCTTGGTGCCATTGGGTACAAGTTCTTGCAATATCTTGAGACGTTCACTTATCCTTTCTCTTCGATTCTGAAAGACATATAATAACATATGAGTTAGAAAAATATCGATAAATTAGCATTCTTGGTTTTATATTAAACGACTGTAAAAGTTAAAAAAAAAAAGAAGCAAACCTTGGCTGCTAGGCTTTGTGGATCTTTAGGTGGAGTTATTGGCTTAGGCTTGGCTTTCCCGTTAGCGCAGCTTCTCGGTTTCTTTGAGGGTGGTTGGATTCTCTCTCCCTATTCATAATTTAATGATAACATATAACTCATCTTTTGTATAGAAAATATTCATAAAATCTTAATCTATGTTTAGGTCTAGAATCCTCGGTTATAAAAAGAAAATTATTCACTAAGTTTCTGACGTTTGTAATTACCGTATAAGAACGTTTGTTTCCAGCGGATTTAGCCGAGGTAGGCTCATGTCTAGAACCAGTGTTTACAACAGTTGAATCAGAGCATAACCAGTCTTTATGGCCTTGATTTATCCCCGGAGTTTCAATAGGTCTAGGGCTAATAATATCCATATGATGTTGACTCCAATTTGTGAAGCCGTAGCTCATGTTGTTGCCTTCCAAAAAAGAGAAGCCACCACCGCAACTTATGGTTGGATGAGGAAAGCTCTCATGATGATTGTTGTTGTTGTTGAAGTTAAGAAATGATGATCCGTTGAAATCTAACAAAGAGTGGTGATCATCAACGGATTCGCCGGAAGGGTAAAACACAATCCCTTGATGATTTTGTTGATGATCTGAATTCATGGTGCTACTGCTCGAAGCCAATCCATAAGTCTCCGGTGATGAGAGATCTTCGGATGAGGAGGAGTTTTGTTTTGAGATGTAATTAGGCTCGTTGGGATGGTCATTAAGGAGTGCCATTAGACACTAGTAATGTTTTGATGAGTGTTTTGGTTTAGGGTTTTTTTGGGTGGTAAGCAAAGATAGACAATGTTTTGTGTAGTTATGTTATGATAAAGGTTTATATAGGTGGTTATGTCTAATATTATTTTTAAACTGATGAATTGTTTAAAGCTTCTTTAAAAAAAATTATTCAATTTGATAGTAACTGATTAGAAAAAGAAGCTGGCATTGAATCAAAGCCAATATTTAATTTCGTTTTTAGCCATATCACTTTGAAGGTTAGAAGTCATGAATGCATATAGTTCTTAAATATATAGCTAGACATATGTTATTTTATGTAAATTGTCGTTGACTTAAGAGAATATTAGAGTGGTTGCATGCCGAAAACGAACTATTGGTCCGTTGAGAAATTGAGTCATTATCCGCGGATCTGGTCCCGTTTAACTCACCACCACGAGGCAGATGCGGGTAACCCATTCAAAAGATTCAGCATGCAAGTGCGGATGCAGGTTGAATTGATTTTAAGTAGAACGGGTACAAATCGGTCGAATTTGAATCGCGGATACTCGTCAACGCGTAAAATTAAAATAAAAATCATAAAATATATAAAGAATTTAAAACTATATAATTTTAATTCTAAATATATAACTTATATTATTTGTATAAAAATAATTAATATATAATAAAATAATTATTTTATTAAATCTAATATTATATGCGAATTTGGTTATCCGCAAATTTTAGCTGGATGAATACAAGTATACAATTTTTCCTTTATGGATTATGCAAGACAAAATTTTAAATAAAAAGATAAACTCACGGTTTAGTGGATAAGTGGGACGGGTTGACTCACGAACCCAACCCTATCCCGGGAGTTACTGAATGTCTGTGTTGTTTACTTATACTGGAGTTTTTTACCCTTTTGTACAATGACCCTAATGTCTCCTTTTTTCTTTTAAGATCTTGACATTCATTTCAGTCTAATGTTCGATTACCGAAAAACTCATAAAATATCACTTTACAAATTAATGAATCATTCAATGTTTACAAATTTTTATTTCTATTTTTCAAATGATTATAAAACATATTTGAAAACTTAAAATGTTTTATCAACTGGGTGCTTTTTTCCAAATCGGCAGACAATAAAAAATGGGAGAAAAAGAAAACCTCTTTTTCATATATATTTACATAATTTCAAATAAATAAAAAATAAGGGAATTATTTTTTTGGCAAAGACATTAAATCCTAAACTTTCATTTTTACATCGGTAATGATTGTACTATAAACAGAATATGTACGTCAAAAAGTGTTAATCAATTGGATCGAGTCTGCACCATTTATAACAATACTCCAATCTTTAAACAATTAAACTTGGTGTGCACAAACAAGTTATCAATAAGTTATTTATTGCAACACAGTTTTAGCAGTTTTGGTGTTTTGGTAATAAAAGTGGAAAATTTGTCATCAAAGACGATTAACCACTGTAAAAATGCACATGATCAACACTACAGTATAAACTTAGAAATCAATTTATTACTCTTAGGTATAGAGAAAACTCTAGATGTCGAGGAGACGTATGGATCTCATATCATATACTACATCATTACTATCTTTTAGAGTGATAAAAATAGTATGAGTGAATGTAAATGAAGGTGTTGTATACTTTATTTATGAGTAATTCATCGGGATTGTTAGCTGGCAGTAAGGTGAAATTAATGGACTCAGACTAATATAACGAAAAATATTTATTAATTAAGAGAAGCAAAGAACATAGAAGCAAAAGCATCGCCGTATCTTCCGCTAATCTACACGTCTTTTTGATTCCCATTTAAATGGTTCATATTTTATATTGCAATTGTTTCGATGATTCATTTCCCTCCGAAGATGCTTCTTACTTTCATATCTTTCCTCGACACGTCGACTTTGGAGTAGGATACTGCATATATAATTTTGTCAGAATTGAATCTAAAATTTAGAGATTCTAAACATTTCTCTAATGTTTTTTTTGTAATTTTGAGATTTATTTATATGTAAAAATCTTCATAAAAATCTGAGAAACAATATCAAATATTTCATCTGATTGGACTTAGATCTGGTTTTGAATTTTGTCAACATATACTGCATACATGTTAATCTAACATGTTTTAATTATTTTTTTGAACATAACATGTTTTAATTTTGAGCCATATATAAGCTGAAAATAGTATTTTTGATGTTAGAATAGATTAGTGCCTTTTTTGAAATACTGATTTGAATTTTTTCTTGCTTATTTGATAGAAAACATTAGCACCCGACCAAACCGGTTAACAGTAGTAACTGTGTAAATCATGTAGTTATACTAAGTTTAAATCAACTATATTTAAATTGTGATTTTTGTTTGTGTCGGCAAATCAACTACTATATTATAAAGCAATATATTTGTTAATTTGCTAGAGAAAAACAATTTGGTTATAAAAATTATATAAGAATTCCTCTTAAAAAATTATTAATAATATATTTTTAGTATTAAGGACATTATGGACCGACCAAGTACGGATGAAGGATCACCAAGCCGGCTATAACCCAAAGGCTGAAAATTAGCAAAATAAATATTTTATTACATGTTAAACCTAAACTCATTTAACACGCAGTGTCCTTTTTCTTTTTTGAACAACACACGTAGGGTCTAACGTAAGTAAGACGTAACCGATCTTAATAAATGAGATTAATTATTTAATAAGCACGTAGTATATATATATTACTTTTTTTCTTTTCAGAAGAACACGTAGTGTCTTTTTGAGATAACTGTAACATAATATAATCGAATTGACAACATAAAAAAACTCATTAGTCGGTCAAAACCATGTTATAAGTGTAGGACAAAAAATAGTGTAGCCGAAGATAGAAACGCAAAAATCTCATTTAGTTTTTTTCTTCTTTTTTGGAACATTATCTCATATTTAATTTGTTAATGTTGAAAATTCTAATTTTAAAAGAAAAATTGTTTGGAATATACACTCAATATGCCTCTCCATTTCCAACTTCGCTACTCTATATGCCTCTCCATTTCCAACTCGAGACTGGAAGACAAAGCTTGTTTCTTCAAAATGCCATTGAAGGTTCAAAATATCAAAGATTGGGTCATATCTCCTTGTTGGGCCCTATCATCAAAATGACTTTGAAGGTTCAAAATTTCAAAGATTGGGTCATAACAATCTTTGAAATTTTGGATTTTTTGGGTCATTTCAAAGATAAGAAAGGTGATCCAAAATTGGATTTTTGGGGGGTGGCATATGTGAAGGTTCGAAAAAAACACCCATTCAATTTTATCAAATACCATCTCATAAGCTATATTTCTATGCACTCAAGTTTAACGTGAAGTCACTTTTCTTTTTGTCAACTTTAAGGTGAAGTCACTTACAAAGGATTCAAACTATTTTTTGGTATATTTTGTTAGAATGAAATATTTTTTAATAAAAGCAAACTTTTTATTAAAAATATAAATTATTAATGAAAATTGCTAAGAATAGCACAAGTTAACTACCACTTTGCAAAATACTTTCACTCAAAAATATATTAACATTTGAGTTTACACTTTAGTGATTATTGTTTTGGGTTTAGTGTTGAATGGGTGGAGTTGAGTTTCTAAATGTTTTATAAATATTTAAAAAAATAATTTAGTCTATTTTCATCATAATTTAAAAGTATTTTTGAAAATTGTCATTTATTAAAAATAAATTTACAAAATAATATCAAATTTGTGGTAGAATTGCAATTTTCCCATCATTAATTTAATAAATTTGAATTTAGAACAATTTTTATAAATACTAATATAACAAGTAAAGACTAAAACTGCTCCAAAATCACAAATCCTTTAAAAATTATTATAATAGTTTGATAAGTATTCAAAATTTTCTGCAGATATAAAAAAATTCTTTACAAATTTAAACAGTTTTCGACCCTAAATATAAAAGGAAATTGTCAAAAATACCACTTTCCTTGTACCATTTTTCAAAAATACTTTAATTACTTTTACTCTTATTTTTAAAAGGAAAAAACATACTTATAATCCTTAGATTAATTAATCTAAGACTTAGGATTTAGAGTTAAGAGGTATTGTAGGGTGGGGGTAAGGTTTAGGAATGTAAAATTTAGGATTTTAATTAATTTAAAAAAAAAACCTTTTTAAAAAGTGTTATTTTTGAAAATGTCTATTTAATGAAAGTAAAATGAAAAGTGATACAATAAAAGTGGTAAACTTGAATTTCTCCCAAATATAAACTAACTCATCATAAATTTAATTGTCAATAATTCCATAGAATCCAATTAAGATAGTAATTTATGCTATTTAAACTAGCTAAATTCGAGAAACCGGTCAAATAAATTTTCAAATAGCATTTTAAACTTTTTTAAAAAAAATCTTAAATAATTTGTATAAGAAAAAAAATTAAATCTTGGTGAAATCTCACTTGTTGGCAAGATTTTTTTTGGGTTCGAAATAATGTTGGTAAAGATCAAATGAACAAAATTTCTAAATAGAGAAAACACTACCAAACCAGTCAAACAAGATATCAAATTAAGAAAAAAACATTTTCATAATTATTGACAAATATTAAGCCTTTAATCAAAAAAATTATTGACAAATTTTTGTTGTCCAGCAACTAATTATAAAAAAAAGCTGTTTAGCTGAGTAACTTTCTTACTAAACACAAGACTGAAAATTAACAAGATACGAAAACATTAATTCCATGTTCCAAATTTAGAACGTCAATCATTGCCCTTCGGTTCCTCCGCTCCCTTTCAGTCTTCCTCAGATTCCTCTTTTAAAACGCATTAAAGAAGAAGAACGCGTCTCTAAAACGCATCTTCCGAATCTCCGACAATGGCTCTCCATGCCACTACTTCTACCTTCTGCTTCTCCGCTCCTACTCTCCGACCAACTCCTCACGCATTGACTTCAAAGCCTCGCATCTCCATCAAAGCTTCTTCTTCTTCCTCAGGACTCTCTTCTCCTCCCCTTCTCTCACTTTCACGATCTAATCTCAAAGGTTCCACATTTTGGTCTCTTTCCCCATTAAAATTCTCTTGAAATGATGAAAAGGAAACAGTCTTTCACTGATCCCTAGATTGTTCTGGATCTAACTGTATAATGTTACTGTAGTATAGCATAGTATAATCATTAATAAGCGTTACATTAAACAAAGTTCACGTTTTTATGTTTAAAGGAAGAGCCTTTGTAGTGATGGCTCAACGCAAGAGTCTCCCTCTGTGGTCTGTTTCGGAGAAATGCTTATCGACTTCGTACCAACAACAAGCGGGCTTTCTTTGGCCCAATCACCAGCTTTCAAAAAGGCTCCAGGTGGTGCCCCTGCTAATGTTGCTGTTGGTATCGCTCGTCTCGGTGGTTCTTCAGCTTTCATTGGCAAGGTCAGGAGTGGGCACCAACCAACCTCTGTTTCCTGTTTTGAATGTTAGTATGTGAATGTGTTGTTGTTGTTGTGCAACAGGTTGGTGAAGATGAGTTTGGTTACATGCTTGCAAACATTCTCAAGGACAACAATGTGAACAATGAAGGCATGCGTTTTGATCCTGGAGCCAGAACTGCTTTAGCTTTTGTCACTTTGACTAGTGAAGGCGAACGTGAGTTCATGTTTTACAGGAATCCCAGTGCCGACATGTTGTTAGAAGAGTCTGAGCTTGATTTGGATTTGATTAAGAAGGTAAAACTATTTAAACATTTTTTAGTTGTTAAGTTGAAACATATGAAATCATCATTTTGATCTTTGTGGTGGCAGGCGAAGATATTCCATTACGGTTCGATAAGTCTTATCACAGAACCGTGCAAGTCTGCTCACATAGCTGCAGCAAAGGCTGCTAAGGATGCTGGTGTGATTCTTTCGTATGACCCTAACCTTAGGCTCCCCTTGTGGCCTTCTGCAGACAACGCTAGGGATGAAATCCTAAGCATTTGGGATACTGCTGATATCATTAAGGTTTCCTGCTCTATCTATCTATATATTTGGCTATAATCATCTTCCCCTTTTCATTCATTCTCAACTGAAAAACTTGGCTTTTCTATTTTTGTTTTTGAAGATTAGTGAAGAGGAGATTGAGTTTCTAACAAAAGGAGAAGATCCTTATGATGATTCTGTCGTCAGGAAGTTGTTCCATCCTAAGCTGAAACTACTCCTTGTCACTGAAGGTCCTGAAGGCTGTCGCTACTACACAAAGGTGTGAAGAGTCCCTCTCCCTATCCTTAGTCTTGATACTCAAGGTTAATGGTGTTTGTTTTTTTTTAAATTATTTTTCAATTTACAGGATTTTAGCGGGAGAGTGCGTGGATTGAAGGTGGAAGTAGTGGACACGACAGGTGCTGGGGATGCGTTTGTTGCTGGAATACTATCTCAACTAGCATGTGATCTCTCATTGCTTCAGGTAAACTTTGATACTTGTCATTTGGGTTTTGAGCTTTTAATAAGCTAAGACACAGTAGCTTTCACTTGACAAAGCTTAAGCCATAGTAACCAGCCTAGGAGTGGATGTAGTAGATTGTAGCAGTGTTGAGTTGGTTAGAGAGCAATTAGTGACGGCTATAGCCTAGAGTCATCCACAATTGTATGCTCAATTGATCACATAGCTGAATGTTTGACACAGGACGAAGAAAGACTGAGAGAAGCTCTAATGTTTGCGAATGCGTGTGGTGCCTTGACTGTAAAGGAGAGAGGTGCAATACCGGCACTTCCTACTAAAGAAGCTGTACTTGAGGCCCTACTCAAAGCCGTCGTCTGAAATCCAAAACAAAATGAGAAAGCAGATTCAGATTTTTGTTCCTCAAATCTGTATTTGTTGTTTGTTGTAACATAACTGTATGTTATTAGTGTATTCTCACATTGTTATTATGCTAGCAACTAACTAAACTAGCCTGTTTTGTCAAGTCAAGAGGTATTTCTAGTGGATCTCAGAAAGCTTAATTATATTTATAAAGAAGTAATTAAGTTTAAAACATTTACACTGACACAGAGAAAATCACTTATATCATCTTCTTCAGTTCTTGCCGTTCTATATAGTACCTTCTCTACAAAAGAACAACATTATCACCGTCTTCAAACTCTGTTACTCCGAGCATGGCAAGAGCAAGATGACTCTTCATCTCAGATTTTGTACGTTGCAACTGCGGATAACAGTCCATTAAACTCGATAGATTTGACTTCGTCCTGCTTGAAAACGTCCTTAGCTCTACTCTCCTGCTTTCACCTCCTTTCAAAATCGAAACAATCTCTTTCATTCCAGGTCTACGTGACTCCTCATCCATCACACATGCTCCTGCTGCTTGGATCATACGCTCCATTGCAACCGAGTTTTTTCTAGTACATGTCAGCCTTGGATCTAGCAACTCCTCTATTGCCTCCATCCCTCTACGTAACAACGGTTTCGCCTGCCATAGAGCCAAACAGTTATTAGACAAGTTTAACTACACTTGACCATCCCTATATTAGACAAGGACCCTCGTCGTCAAAGGTTCTCAGTTTGAATGACTGATAAGACGAAACTAATATTACCTGTTGTGTTTTTTGGTATGAGGATTAAAACTTTCGGTCAGACCTCTTAGTATTCAAAAAAAGAATATTGGTAAACTGTGAACAGTTGAACCAGAATCTGTAGTTCAACCAAGCTTGACCGAAACCTGAATTTAGCAGGCTACGTCACAAATTAAATGGCATTTGGTTGGAAACTAGGATTTAGTTTACCATATTTAGAAAAAAGTTAGTGGGGAAGCTTGTGGAATTAAAGTAGCTACAAGTCAAATAGGTTTGGTTTAGTAGTAGCTATCAGAAAAATAAAAAGAGAAGAAGAGACAATTACCCAAACTACCAAATTTTCTTCACCAGATGGTCTTCTTGCTTCAATTGGCTTACGACCAGTTATTAGCTCAAGCAACACGACTCCAAACGCGTACACATCTGTCTTGTCTGATATCTTGCCGTGTTGAAAATACTCTGGCGCTAGATAACTACAACCAAGTTTCCCAAATGTTATTGCATACTTTTCCATATATAGTAATGACTTTTATGGGATCAAAAGGTTTTTTCAAGTTAGCTCGATACCCGAATGTTCCTTTCACGGTCTTACACAGGAAAGGAACCGATGGTGCAGCTGTCCAAGTCGCCAACCCAAAATCACACAACTGACAGAACCCAACATAAAAAAACTGTGATTAAACAGAACACCGACCACATGGAGTGGTTTAAGTCTCTTTACCTTTGGCTTTTTGTTTGAGGAAAGAAGAATGTTTGAAGGTTTGATGTCTCTATGCACAACGCATTGCTCAGTGCCGTTATGCAAATAGGCTATGGCATCTGCAATCCCTAAGGCGATCTTGTACCTTGTTGACCAAGGCAAACAAAAGGGAACCTTCACACCTCTCTTCTTCTTTTTCTTATCTAAATCTGGAAAGCGAGCAAAAAAAAACCATCAATCTCTAACACAACTTGCAATCCAATGGTTGTGAAGGGTAGTTACCGTGTAGATAGTGTTCGAGGCTGCCACCAGAGACATACTTGTAAACCAAGAAAAGCCCTTGTTCAGAATCGATACAGAACCCTAGAAGAGGCACAATGTTAGGGCACTGAAGAGAGCTTGCAATCATCAACTCTCTGCAAAACGACTTTGGAGACTCTGTATCTTCTTTGTCAAGTCTTTTGATAGCCAAAGCTTTTCGCCAAATCCCCATTCTACCCCTATATACATAGCTACAAGCTCCTCTTCCCAACACTCTCCCTAACCAAATTACAACAGAGGATCACAAAACTCATTTGTTCCAAGTCAAAGAAGACTATTTTTGGGGTTTAGGGTTTACCTTTTGAGAAATTACGAGTGGCGGTGACGATTTCACTGTAGCTAAACCGGATCAAGGTATTGGTCACTGGAGAAATGCTCTTCTCAAGAGAAAGAGACGCCGACCAATTCATCTCCACCGTCGGTTTATCTGTTTCCTTAACCTCATTGACAAGAAGAACCGTCGCAGATCCTTCAGACACCTGAAAACTCCGACAAGAAGATGATGGTTCCTCTCTTTTCATCTTCTCCAGCTCCACCAGTGAACAAAGACTAAACCTAAATGAAGACTGTCCTGAATATGGATCTGAGTCCATAAGCTTTGGTCCTGTTTCCTCGAGAAGCCAAGCTTTGTTATGCTCATGAGAGCTTGCTCTGGTTCTACCAGAGAGGAAACAAGCAAAACCCAAATCAAGAATCATTTCTTTTTTCTAAATGGTTTGATTATTGAAGAGATCTGAAGAAGATCACACAAAAAAACAAGAACAAAAAGAAAAGGGAGGCAGAAAGAAAGTGACAAGTTTTCTCTTTTGATTTTTGAAAAGTGAAAAAGTTGATTCTTCAAAGGTTTTTGCTTATGGCACTCTTTGCATTTATAAAAATGAAACAAATGTTTCAAGAAGAAGAAAGATGAATTAAATCGTCAGTGTATTGTTTGATGTTGGTGTGATGTTGGAGCAAAGAAAAAGAGTGGAGGGGGAAGATAATTGTGAATATATTAATTATTTTTGAATAATTGTTAGGATTACAGTTGGAAGATGATAATTGGGTATTAATTAAGTGTTTGAATAATTGTTAGAGCGATGAGTTCTTATTGATTTAGAAAAAGATTAGTTGGTAAAGGTGTTGTTAAATGCTCAAAGAGGGACAAGACCAGAGCCCACGACCACGAGATGATGAGGGTCATAATAAATTATGGAAAAACTATAGACTAATTACATCTGAGTCATTATTTCTTCTCAAATACACATTTGCAAAGAGTTTCAATCAAACCATAAGGGTTACAATCAAACCAAATGTTTAAAATGTTTTTGATATGTTCATCATCTTCCATCTTTATGTTCTTCTCTCTTTCTTGGTGGGATCAGAATTTTAAAGTTACTAAAATAAATCAAAACAAAAATTGAAACACTTCGATCCAAAATTTTCAAAAAACCCATTGAAAATTCTAAGTAAAAATCACAAGACTTTACCAAATAATTTAATGCCAAATACTTGAAGCCTATATATTACAATAAGAAAGTTTAAATTAAAAATTTTCAACGGTTTCAATAATCTCTTACTCGAGTCCAAACAATTGATCTTCACTGGCGTCACAAAAGAGCATGAATATACAGTTAATACTAGTTACATCCAACGCAATATAACAAACAAATTTGTCAAGCTATAACATCTATTTTAGCCATCTATTAATTTATTTTCCTTTTTATTATTTCGTCATTTCTCATTCACTTGGCTATTTTTGAATACTTAGTTATTTCTATACATTACTGACCCCGAAAATTATTTATGATCCAGAGATCCATATGGCATGAAGCCAAACATACGGCCTACTTGACCCGAAAGTCATTCATGGTCATCAACAAAGTGTAGAAAAACATAAGTATGAAGCACTAGAGAGTATCAAGAACAATAGAAAGAATTTACTCAATATTGTTTTTTTATGCATCAATATATATGAACTCTAATTGCAAGTAGTTACAATTAATTAAACATGTGTTAAATAAATAAATGATTGTGATTAACCACTACTTAAAGTTTCATTTTGATCACTTGACATGTCTTAAAGGGGTAGTTTTGCTCATCTAGGTTCAATATTTCTCCTCAAGATGGATGATGGGTGAACCTCCAATAAGCCTATCTTGATATGCATATCCTTACTCTTTGAGATGTAGTTTTGTTGAAGATATCTGCCACTTGATCATCACTCTTATTTAATGACAATCTATTTCTATATGTTTGGGTTCTTTCATGAAAAAAAAAAACTAAATTTGAAGCAATGTGCATAGCTGATTGATTATGAGAAAAATAAACTTATAGACTTCAACTATAAGATCCTTAAGTAAACTCTTCAGCCATACTAACTCACCAGTTATATTGGTCATTGCTCTCAATTCAATTTCATTACTTGATCTTGAGATTATTTAATGTAGTTTACTCTTTTAAGTTACTAGATTACTTTCAACAAAAGTAAAATAGTCAGGTTGTAGACTTCCTATCAATCTGCAAAATCAACATCATAGTAATCCACAATCTATGTGTTAGCATGTCGACCCATCTATCTATCTTAACCGGATGTGCTTTTCAGATACTTCAAGATCCTGACAGTCATCCTCCAATAATGTCTAGTGGCTATTTATATATGTTGGCTAATTTGATTGATCACAAAGCAAATGTTTGATTTATTAGTGAACAGATATATGAGTTTTCTTACCATTTTTATACTGCTTCACATTTACTGGTAGTTTTCTTTCGAGTACATTCTTATACCTTTCTTTAATGGATGTTTTACACGGTTTGCAGCCAAGCTTTTCCGTTTCAGACAGAATTCCAAAACATATTTTCTTTACAAAAGAAATAACTCATCATCAAGCTTACAGACCTTATTCCCAAAGAAATATTTTAGTTTTCTTAAGAGCAACATTATCGGTGGTCCTTAGGAACAGTTAAGTACATGTTTCTTAATTTTTATAGAAAAAAATAAGGACGTTTCTTGTATAAGACTTAACTTTTCCTTTGAAAATTAAGAAACAAGTTCTTAACTGTTCTTTTGAAAATTAAGAAACAAGTTCTTAACTGTTCCTAAGAACTTCCGTCAATCATGGTGGAAGTAATTGATCTCAAAGATGATTTTAAAAGTTCTTTGGTTTGTCTCACGCTATCAACATTATTAATCATCCGTTGTAATAATATCATCCACATACTTTCTCTTCCTTGCTTTTAAAATTATTACTTTCCTTTTTAACCCTTTTCTCCTTGTCGTCGTGTAATTATATTTGTCGGTTTGCTGAGATATTTGTTTTATAGCGTCCGAGAAAACAAAGAGCATTTCCTCGAACCCAAAATCAAAAGAAATGGCGGATCAGCTAACGGACGAACAGATCTCCGAGTTCAAGGAAGCTTTTAGCCTCTTCGACAAGGATGGCGATGGTTCGTCTCTTCTCATCCTCCCTCTCTCGCTGTTCCGATCGATGCTTTAATCGTCCTCAGATTCATATCTTATTTACTCTGATTGTGTGATTGATTCTTCATTGCTTATTTTACCGAGTGTTACTTCTCATGTGTGATTGAATCGATTGATCTGAGTCTCTTTTGATCTCGTGTTTGGGCTAGATTTGGTTGATGATGATGCTTAGTTGCTATTGCTTCATTTGATTGATGTTATCGTTATATCATGATGTTTGTGTTGTGTTCACAGGATCCTCGGCGTAGTAAATTTATGATCTCTCTTTGGTTTCTCACTTCTCACTATAAGAATACTCAAAATTACTGCGATTCAGCAGTTCCTTGTAACCAAATTCAGGTGGTCTTTGAGTTTATTTGCATCAACACTATTCAAAAATCATGTTTTCTGCTTTACTATTTCTGAATCAAAGCTCAAAAATTGTCTTTATTTTCTTGTTTAAGATATGTCGCCACCGATTTAACTTCTGGTATAAGGTTAAGTAGCTAACCATCTTGTGTGAATAGTGAAATTAGGTCAGAGGTTGCGATTCAACACTTGCTTGTAAAAATTCAGGTTATCTTTTGAGTGTTGTTTGCAGAAATCATGTTTCCTGCTTCTTTACTTCGACTCTTTTCTCTGATTCTGTCTTAATTTTTCCTTCTTTAGCACTTTAAGGAGGTGTGTTGTCAAAAGGTTTAAGTTCTCAGTTAATGTCTAGCTTCCTAAAAGAAGTTAACAATCATTGTGTGTTTTCCATGATGAATAGATTCTCAATGTTTACTTCTTTCTGGCATCTTTAATAATCTATGTATTTGGTTTTCATTGCCTTTTAGAACTCAAAAGAGAATCATTTGACAATATTTATCAAAAGGGCTTTGTTCCATTCATGTTTTATATCAATATCAAACTGATATCATCGAATCATCTTTTTATTGTTTTTTCGTGTGTTAAATCTTATATAATGTTTAGTCTAGGAAAAGAAGAAAACAATCATGTGTTTTAGCTGGCATTTGTAGCTGAAAATGTTTTATTTCGAAACACATTTATCATTCAATTATGTTTATCTGATTCTGTCATGGAATCTACTTGCTTGTACTCTAATGTTAATTTTGTTACTGATGGAAACAGGTTGCATCACTACCAAGGAGCTGGGAACAGTGATGAGGTCGCTAGGACAGAACCCAACAGAAGCTGAGCTCCAGGACATGATCAACGAAGTGGACGCTGATGGCAACGGCACCATTGACTTCCCTGAGTTCCTAAACCTCATGGCTAAAAAGATGAAAGACACGGACTCGGAGGAAGAGCTCAAAGAAGCTTTCAGGGTGTTCGACAAAGACCAGAACGGATTCATATCCGCTGCAGAACTGCGACATGTGATGACGAATCTAGGCGAGAAGCTTACTGATGAAGAAGTTGAGGAGATGGTCCGTGAAGCTGATGTTGATGGAGATGGTCAGATAAACTACGAGGAGTTTGTCAAGATTATGATGGCTAAGTGATATTATATATATGGTAAGGTAAGAAGAAACTAAGAAGAAAGGTGGTGGTGATACAACCTTTTATTATCTAGAAGAAAAAATCGATCTGTTGATTGAGCTTTAGTAGTTTTCAAGGTTTTAACAGACTTTGTTGGTTAACGAATATCTTCTTTTTTTTGCATATGTTTTTAGATGTGGTAACTAGAGAGTATCGCAACAAAAACTTTCTGCAGGGAGGGCCAATTACACGAACTACGACACATACATGAACTAGTTCACCATGCCAATAACATATAGGTTTGGTGATAAAAGATCCAATAAACGAATTATCTCAAGTTTTCTTATGAGAATCTGCTCTTATGTAGAGCAATAAGATTCAGCGGAGTTGAGATTATGGGATTTCTCAGGACAGGATTGATGTAGAGCCATAAGACAAGATTATCTGTGTCATTTGTGACCTTTGGAGACACGATATCCACACAATCTAGAGAACAAGCAGATATTGATTGAGATGGGCCTGAAAGTATATTTGTCGCTTGAGTGGTAATTAGTGGATAAATTAAGGCCCAATGCAAGCCATCGGAACTAATAATATATTTTATGTTATTACCTTAATATTTTATGTTTAATTTGGGAAAATTCCATAAAAATACTCAAACTAAATTTTATTAAGCTTTTTAATACCTAAACTTTTTTGTTACCCAATTTAATACCCCAAATAATTAGTTTGCTCATTATAAATTATAAACTTTTAAAAGTATGCCTATTTTAATATCCAAACTCTTTATATTTTAGTTAGAATACTAATAAATTTCAAATGAAATTTAAAAAATCTCTAAAATTTACAAAAAACTCAAAAAATTATAATTTTATTGTATGTTTGAAAAATAAAAGTAGCAAATTTTTTTATATTCTTAAAAGTTGTAATAAAATTTTCAATTTTTAATATTGAATTTAGTTTATTTTTGGAAATAGAAAACAAATTTATTTTTTTACATTCAAAATTATTTTTTTTAAAATTATTTTTTCTCACTAATTTATTTACATTCTTTCCTAAATATTAAAATAAAATTAGAAATTTTTCATATTTTTTCTTAGATTTTAGAGATTTTTTTAATTTTTGTTTGAAATTTATTAGTATTTTTCATTAAATTAAATTAAGTTCGGGTATTAAAATGGGCAGACTTTTAAAAGTTTGTATATTATAATGAGTAAAATAATTATTTGCGGTATTACACAGGGTAGCGAAAAAGTTTGGGTATTAAAAAGCTTAATGAAATTTACTTGGGGTATTTTTATGGAATTTTCCCTTTGCATTTTATACGAATATATAAAATTTATTATGTTTTGTAAAAATACTGTTACAAAATAAATTTAAAATGATTTTAAAATTTATTTTATTATTATAACAAATGTATAGAATATTTAGGAACTCTTAAATTTTATATTTAAAGTTTTTCTATTATTTAAGTATTTAAACTAAAAATGTAATGACTATTTTACGTTAAAAGGTTCAAGTACTATCATATAGCATTTTTATTCATGAATTTTAACTAAATTTTTTATTTTATATCTCATTAAAAATATTATTTAATAGATTTATTGATAAAATTTAAATTTTTAATAAGTCGAGTCAATGGTTACTTTAGTGATTTTAAATTTTCGATCTGATAAGAGAGATTTTCTTTGGCAACGTAATCTGACAAGGGAGATTTAAATCTTTTCAAATGGCTAATCTAATATTCCCGTAACTTATTTATCAAGTGTCTAATACTAATTTTTAATAAAAAATCTTGTATACTAAAATTTAGTTAAAAGTATATACTATTAACATAAAAATTTAATATATTATACTCTTATCTGTTATTATTTACTATAATCCAAATAATAAATAATTTAAAACAGAATGGATTATCAAGAGTTTAATAGGAAAATAATCTTTAGAGCCTAGACAGAACCTACATACTAAAATTTAAACTAGAAATATATCCTATTGACAAGAAAAAATAATTAAAACCCCTTTAGAAGATTTGAAGATATGTGAGTTACGAGTTATCAAGACTTTAATAGCAAAAATTTCAAAGAATCTATACAAATCTCGTATACTAACTAAAAGAATATTCAGTTAACATTAAAGATCTATTATATCATTATCTTTACCTAGTTACCATAAAAAAAAGATTTACTTACCATAATCAGAACCTCAAAAGCTTTAAAAATAGAATGGGCTACAAAGAGAAAATTTCATAGAATCTAAACAGAATCCTGTATTAAAATAAATAAATTAAAAGATATCCTATTGACATAAAATCACAATCCCAACAATAAATAATTAAAAACGGCAATAGATTAGAGTATAGTTCAAGTCATATTAAAAGAAATCAGAATTAATACTCTGTACTCCATCTCACGCAATCTTTCACGCGATTTCAAAACCGCGTTATCATTCGTCACTCCCCTATATATAACAACCCACCATCTTCTCCTCTCACAGTTTTTCTCTCTCTACAACTCTCTCTCTCTAAAACCTCTCTCTCTCTGTTGCAATGTCGAAGAGCGGCGCTAGAAACTGCTTAGGATCAATGGAAGACATCCGAGCCGTATTCCAACGGTTCGACAAAAACGGAGACGGAAAAATCTCCATCGACGAGCTCAAAGACGTGATCGGAGCTCTCAGTCCCACGGCGTCGCTGGAGGAAACCGCGTCGATGATGAGAGAGTTCGATCTCGACGGTAACGGATACATCGACATGGACGAGTTCGTCGCTCTCTTCCAAATCGAAGAGAGTGGCGGCGATAATCTCAAGGAAGCGTTTGATCTGTACGATTTGGATGGTAACGGACGGATCTCGGTGAACGAGCTTCACTCGGTGATGAAGAATCTCGGCGAGAAGTGTTCGATTCAGGATTGCAAGAGGATGATTAGCAGAGTTGATGTTGACGGTGACGGTTGTGTTAACTTTGAAGAGTTTAAGAAGATGATGGTTAACGGCCGAGCTGCTTGATTTAACGGCGACGAATCGTTTCTTTGTTTTTTGTATATATATGCATTTTTTAGCTTTTAGGTTTTTATCGGTTAAACTGGATTAATTTTTTTTTCTAGGGATTTTAATTTCTTAATTGAAATAATCATTTTTTATTTTATTTTGATAGTCATTTATTAATGTGGTTTAATTATAAATATGGTATGATCATGTGCATCTTGTGTTGTGTGGATCGGTTAAAGATACATTTATATTTCACGATCCCATGTGATTTTGTTAACTAGTTCTCCGGATATCTCGCTGGCGCATTAATAATACATTACTCACGATACAGTCTTTTATTTTATTAGTATTTAAACAAACAAATAATTTCATATATAAATTGTGATTCTATAATACATATAAAAATAACTTTTAAAATATTATTTGTAGAATGAATGATTATAGAATATACAGCCATAGGAAATAATGTCACCTAGAAGTATTATTAAAATCAAACCAAAATATAAAATATGGTTAAAATTTATTAATATTGTATAAACTGAATGAATATTATGTTTAAGAAACTACTATATAAACGACCAAATTTTAGCAAAAAAAAACTAATATATAAATAGATCAAACAAGATAACTAAATAAACTGATTAATTAAAATATAATAGTATAATTATTTGTAAATTATATAAGAGGATAATTTATTTTATTGATATAATCTTCATATTTAAATTGATTTTATAAATTTAATTTGGTTTTAAGTTAAAATGTATTTTGTCTTTACCATTTTCATCAAATTACATAAAACATATTTTTATCTTTTTGTTGACATATATTTTGTTCAATTATTTAAATAGCTAAATAAAACAGAAAAATATTCTATTTAAAAGTTAAAATACTGAAAATGAATTTATATTTTAATAAACTTAATTTCTAATCATATAAACTAAAACTTACAAAATGTTTTAATATATATATATATATATATATATATAATGGTTTTTGGTATAAACCAAATGAATCAAAATCAGTAATATATAAACCAAACTAAACTATATATAATTTTAAAATGATAACTAATTTTTATAAACTAAAATACTGAAACACTAAAAAAAAATTAAACCGGATTGAAACCTGAATTGAACACTTGTACCTAGAACATTGGCTGATCTTTGGAATATATGACTGGGGAAATATTAGGATTGGACATCATTATTCGATATTCGTCTTATATCCGTTATTTGCCAATATCTGTCTCGAAAATCTAATTATTTGACGTTGTTAAGTTAAGTAACAAGTCAACAAATTTCATTAATTGCAAAGACAAAGTACATATCAAATATTTTTTTATTTTTTAATATTTACTTTGTTACTTGTTATTCACTACTCGTCCTACATAATACTTGTTATTTGGTAACTAATATTTGTTACTTGCAAAATATTATTTACCTTGTCATTGATTGCATTACAATGGTCTTTTTAGAGCACTGAAACTATAAGTTTCATGTGATTTTTCAATATTTTGAATGTTTATTTTTATTTTGTCTACTTTTAAAAAATTTATATGCTTTTTAGATGTTAAAACTTAGGATGTGAATATAATGTATATGTTCACTTCGATTACTTGCAAATAATTAAGAAAAAAACACTAAATTCATCAAATAAAAAACAAGTGAAATAATTTGTAAGTATCAAAAAATTTCTCGAATACTTGATGAAACAAATACTTATTTCAAACAAGTCAAATATAAGTAGTAAATAAAATTACTTGGATAAATCAAAACAAGTAACAATAATCAAAAATTGGCAAGGACAGGCTCCGCACCCACCCATAGGGAATATATAAAATCTACATTTTTATATATTTATTTGAAGATTTATATAAAACATTTTTACATTTTAACTATAATTCGTATATCAAATATATCATCCAAATAAAAATATTTTTAATAGGGGTGATTGGTATGTAAGAAAGACTCCTTGCAAGAATGGCTCGCTCTGTTTTGATCGTAGAATCCTAGGAAGACAAAACATCTCCCCAACTTACGAATCAACCTGTAACTTCACTTGGGCTTTAATTACAGGCTTCACTTCACTACTATTGGGCTTCAGAATCTCAACTTCCACTTCGGCCTCTTATTCTCGTTGGGTCCTAGCGAATGGCCCATCCATGCCACCCCTAAAGGACCCTTCCTCTTACTTTGGTTCACTATGGTTAGAATAATAATCACAGTATTTTATTTTAATTGTCGTTTTAAATTTATACATATATTAAAAAATAATTAATTTAAAATAATTTTTATATAGCAGTATTATTATTTATAAAATTAATTACTTTTTAATTAATTACATTTCTATCAATAATAAATAGAACATTATATAAAATTAATAAAATTTTGTATTAAAATTATAAAATAATATTTTTAAAATAAAAAATTTATATGACAATAATAAGTAAAATGAAATAGATGGAGTATATGTAATTAGAATGGGCTGTAATGGCTTTCTTACCAAATTTAGATTAATGCAAAAATTCAGTCTAACAAAAAGAAAAACATAAAGAAAAAACAGAGTTTAATGGTGACTTACATAAATGGGCCACAGTAGGACCAAATCCCCATTATGGCCTAGAGAGAGAGAGACTGTTACCAAAAAATCCAAGAAGACGTGTTCTCCGTAAATGGAATGGACCGTTAACGGAGATTGCAATAATATGAAGACAGTTCATTAATTATTATGTCTCGACATCGTACTGTCGTCCTCTTCAGAGTCAATTGGTGTTACGTTTCTGTCAGTCTCAACGTTGAAGTTAAATAAAATCAAAACTATAATCTTATTTATTGGGTACTTTTTTGACTAATTATTTATTGGGTACTTTTTTGACTAATTATTTATTGGGTACTTTTTTGACTAATTATTTATTGGGTAGTTTGTGTCAGTTATCTATACTATATAAAAGTTGAGGCTATAAGCCATTGAGAGCGTCCACGTAGGATGTTAAACGACCAATCAAAATATGACAACTTACTTTTTTTTAATTTACTATTTCTAAAAATGTTAATATTACCAAAATCGTTTATTTCAGAATAAAATATAAATCAATATCAAATATGGTAAGATTACAAAAATAAAAACATTATATATATTTAACTTAATATATTATATATTTCGAAAATAATCATAAAATAATTAACAACGATGATAATTATTTTGAAGATGCAACAATTTCCAACAATTTTATCTATATAAATTTAAAACAAGTGATTTTAAAAGTTTAGGTTATATGCTATTGAAAATATTCACAAATTACATTTACTGTATATAATTTGATGCTATAAATCATTAAAAGTGTTATATACTATATAAAAGTTGGGTATATAAATCATTGAACGTAACACATAGGATTTAAAACAACCAGTTATATTATGACAAATTATTTTTTAATTTGCTATTTCTAAAAATGTAAACATTACCAAAAATTTATTTCAAATATAATATAAATCTATATCAAATATGGTAAACTTACAAAAATAAAAACATTATATATAATTTAACTTATAAGTTTTTGAAAATAATCATAAAATAACAATCAAAAATGATATTTATTTTTAAAATGCAATAATTTCCAACAATTTTAACTATATAGATTTAAAACATGAAAATTTAGGTTATATGCTAATGAAAATATTCACAAATTACATTTACTATACATAATTTGATGCTATTAATCATTAAGAGTGTTCTATACTATAAAAAAGTTGAGGCTATAAGTTTTTGAGAGTGTCAAATAGAATTTAAGACAACCAATCATATTATGACAAATTACTTTCTTAATTACTATTTTTTAAAAATGTCGATATTACCAAATTCGTTCATTTCAAATAAAATATAAATCAATATAAAATATGGTAATCTTACAATTAAAAATTATATATAATTTAACTTAAAATACTATAGATTTTTGAAAATAATCATAAAAATAACTAATAACAATGATAATTATTTTTAAAATGCAATAGTTTCCAACAATTTTAACTATATATATTTTAAACATGTGCTTTTAAAGTTTAGGTTATAGGAAATATTCAAAAATTACATATATTATATATAATTTGATGCCATAAATTATTAAGAGTGTTTTATAGTATATAAAGTTGAGGGTATAAGTCATTGAGGGTATCCACATAAAATCTAAAATAGCTATATTTCTATTTCTAAAAATGACAATATTATCAAAATCATTTATTTCAAAATAAAATATAAACCAATATCAAATATGGTAAACTAAAAAAAAATAAAAACATTATATATAATTTTCACTCAATATATTATAGATTTTCAAAATAATCATAAACATAGCTAACAACAATAATAATTAATATTAAAATGCAATAATTTCAAACAATTTTAACTATATAAATTTTTACATGTGATTTTTAAAGTTTAGGTTATATAATATTCAAAATATTCACAAATTCCATTTACTGTATATAATTTGATGCTATAAATCATTAAGAGTGTTCACATATTATTTAGAAGCACCAAAAAATTTGAAGATTTTAAAAATATTATTTTAAAATAATAAGAAAATCAATATTATTTATATGAACAAAATGAATAATAAAAAAATAGTTCGATACATAAATTAAATAGTTGAAAGATTAATATAAAACTAACTAGCGAAAAAATCTTAAAACACACAAAAGTTTCGAATAAAGAAAGTATGAATCTAAAAATACATGATTTCAAAATTTATGTTATATATTATTTAAGCTGATCACATAGAATTTACATATAACATTAATAATATACCATATCAACATCCTAATTTCACATTAACAAAATATATGAAAACATGAAAATATTTCAAAAATTCACAATAAATTCGTTAAAATTTAGTACTATTTACAAATAATAATGACACTATAGTATAGTCTCGGTGAAAACATAAAACAAAGATACGGAGAATATTCATTATACATTAGTCAATTGGAAACTATATTATCTAAGAATATTAATCAATAAACTAAAAATAATAAAATTTGACACATTTTTAACAACTAGGAAAAATATATATGTGAACTAATAAAACAACATAGTCCCAACATTAATTTATAGTGTAAATATATCAAGTAGATATATATTTAATATTAGAACTTTTATATATTATTATTTTATCAAAAGTTATTATTTAATTTTAGTTAAAATTCTATAGATTTATTTCCATTTTTCTTATATCTAAATTTATCAAAATGTTTATTAGGATTTAAACTTAAATATTATACTATCATATATGCATTTGAAAAATAAATAAGAGTATTTCAAACACATAGATGTACACAATAATTATATAATAATTATATTCTCATGTAAAAATTTGGTAAATACAAAACAAAGTTAGATATTGTGCAAATGGGACAATTTTTTATATCACTCAAATAGAAAAATAAAAATAAAAAATAAAACATGCATAAAAATGTAGAAATAGTTGATATGCATCGAATATTCTATATATTTTTTAAATTATGATAAATAAACAATATAAATATATTTATAAATACACTTATTCATTTACATATACAAACAAAGAAATATTTAAATAATAGTTATTTTAAAAGTATAATTGTATGTAACTTAAATAAAATAATAATAAATCATTCTTTGAAGACAAATTCATAAAAAATCTATATAAACAATTTATCTTTTATTATTATAAAAGTAAAAAAAATAAAACTAATTATTTAAATAAACTCGCGCGTAGCGCGAGTTTAAAATCTAGTATAGATTTACAACTTCCTTAAAGAATATGATAACTGGGTTACTGACTTACTGGGTATATGCACATAATAATCTTATTGTTTTCGCTGACAAAATATATGTTTACTCGTTTATGATGTAGATCATTTACAAACACACCTTCAATTCTTAAGGTTTAGTTAAATAGATTTTTTTAAATTGTAGTCAAATCAAAAACTGGTCAATTAAAAAAACCTTTCTTTCCCAATCCGTTTAGGGTTTTCCTGTGAAATTTTACGGTGCCGTTGGTGTGGCCTCTCACCCACCGACGAGAACACTCTTTTTTCTCCCTTCTCTTCCTTTCTTTCCATAGCTCTACTGGTTCCTTGTCCATTTGCGCATGTGTTCCTTCCTCCGCCTCCAGAACCGCCGCCGCTCGTGTTTCTCCTAAATCTGCGATTCGAGGTGCTCTCCCCACGTCCCTTCCGTTCCTCCCCACCCACCGTACATGTATTTGTTCATGTGGCGTTTCTTCGACTCTACAGTGGCTCTGTTGTCCGTCCGTTTAGTAAATCTATCAGTACGGTGGTGTTCGTTCTTGTGGCTTTATGTCACTCCTTTGCTGCAGTATGCAGTCTCGATTCCGGGTTCTATCCGGCTCGTGCTAATCATGTCAGGTCCGATTTTGGTCCCTTAATCTACTGGCCTCAAGTTTCTCAAATCTGTGTTTATTCAATAGTATTTGATATAAAAAGTGATATGTTTTAGGGTTGGAATTGTGAACTTGTGTCTTGTGCATTTGTCTCTTGATTGCTCATTATCCCAAGTTTCATAGTTCACTTGTCAAGATGTTTGGAGAGGAGGCTAAGTCTCATTGAGAATGAGGTCCTATCTTTATTTGGTTTGGGATCTCATGTCTCTGTTCTTAAGTTCTTTATTAGCAATTACGTTGCTTTGGCTCATTCCTATATTGCAGTATACAAGGTTATATATATATATATATATATATATATATGTTTCAATCGTGGAAGTTTATGTATTGCTTTCTAACCATTTGTGGCAATTTGGAAAGAAAAACAACAGTATTTGCTTCCTTACATTGGAGATTTGTTTGGTCTCACGAAGACTTAGTTGTTCATTTTCATGGTATCATGACCTCACTACCTTTGATGCAGAGTGTCTAGCCCTTTTGGTCATTTCAGAGCTTGTCTGCAAATCAGATTGTCGTGAACTCACTTGCTTCTTTTCAGAAAATTGGTCTTTTGGTGTTCATTGGATCTTATTGACTATTCGATCCCTTATCTTATGTTTTGAGAATTCATATGTACGCATGTGTTCTCTTGTGTTTGTAAGATGGCAAGTTGTGCTTTTCTATTTTGTATTTCCTCCTCCTATGAAGTTTGAGACTTTAAATTAATGGAATTGTTGTTTGACACAAAAAAAAAAGTTAAAAAGATTTTTGTGTTAGGGTTTAACACTGGTTTAAGCAAATGAAACGTAACACGCTTTACTTTTTCTTACCTTCTATATTTCTCATAACACGATGTTTATAAGATGACAATGCTATATATATATATATCAATTTTTTTTAAGGCAATATATACATATATATATATATATATATATATATATATATATATATATATATATATATATATATATATATATATCAAAGTTATGAGAGGGACAACACTAAAACCAGTGTGGTTATAACAAATTATAAGTACTATTGTGAAAAGATACTATTCCTAAAAAGGATACTTTTAGCCTGTTTTTTAAATAAATATGGGAAATTTTCCTAAACTATCACTTCTTTAATATCGATTTTTTATGTTTATCTAATATCTTAATCATATTTATTTTTAATTTAAAAAAGATAAATAGACATTTTTATTACTATGGTTAACTAATCTGGATTTAAAGGGGTTGAGTTTAGGATTTAAAAATTAAAGGTACGAAAAATTGAAAATTAAAAATTAAAAATAGTTTAAATTTTGTTTTTGAAAAAAATAGAAAAAGGTTTGAATTTGAAATGTATAATTCGAAATTGTAAAAAGTATATTTTATTATTTATTTAAATATTTATTTATATTTATATATCTATAAATCAATGGTATAATAGTCTTTTGTTTCTTTAATGAAGAATATATTTGTGAAAATGTTTATTTAGTAAATGTAAACATGAATAATGATACACGTAATTATAAATTTAAAATTCTCCCAAAAATACTTAGAGTTACTATAACATATCTCAAATGGTTATTCATCATATTTTTTTTTCAAAATGATGTAAACTCAAAACAAGTTTAAGTTTTGTTCCAAATGGTTTCTCTCATTTTCCCCTCAAAAAGGAATACTCTAAAAATATTCTTTTAGTAATACCTAATATTAAATTTCAATAATCCTTTTATTTTTAAAACTTACAAATTTTACCCAGCAAAAAAAATATTTCGAAGAAATATTTATAATTTTAGTTATAAAAGAATATATAATTATTAATATAAAACTTTAATTATGTTAGTGAAAATATTAATAGATTTATTAAAATATAAAACACAAATATTTAATATTTTAAATAAAAAAATTATACAAAATTTTAAAGATCAATTTATATATAAAAAGGTTTTACAGTTGATAAAAAAATTCAACATCAAAGTGAGTCTGTGAATAATATTTTCTCAAATTGATGTGCTATTATTCATATCTTCAATTTTCCCCTCAAAATAATATTAACATTGGAAAGAGCTTTCTTTCATTTTTTTTTTTGATATTTTCCCTCGAAATAATGTACAGTTAGAAATGGTGTGGGCTAGTGGGGCTTGAAGCTTTTCTACACATGAGCATAGCCGACGTTGAACATGTTAGAAATATTTGGTAGATCCAGTTGCGAGACACGTGTAATCTTTTATGTTAATAACCACTGTTCAATCACAAGCCCATATTAGCCAAACTCATGAAACGTGCCAATAACTGATGAGTACTATATTCAGTGCCGATCCTGACTTAAAATTGGCAAAACTAAAGCTTTAGGCGTCAAAATACATTAACAACTTACAGGCACAAAACAGTTATTGATTGCTTAAACTTAAAGTCCTGTGGTTTTGTCCAACAGTCTAAGGTCAAAGGTCTTCATCGATACAACCGGGACGGCAATTATTAATTTTGCTAGGCAAAAAAAAAAAAATACTGGGCTGGACTGTTGTTTTATATACATGCACATGCATCTAAATCTATAAGTAAGCATTCGTCATTGCTACTCCATAAATAATAAAACTTCAACTACATAGAGAACAAGTTGGCAATTTGGCATGTCCTGTCAAAATGATAGTATATACGTTTCCAGATGTTGGTAGAATCCCTGCTGATTCAGTGATGCGCAATACAATACACGTATGGCACATAATTAATTTCATACAAGACAACGTCAATAACTGATATGGTCCATAGCCTATAATAGTTACGACAATGGGTTGTTGCACAAAAAAAAAAAAAAGTTACGACAGTGGGTTAGTCTAAGAGCCAGCGCAACGAACAAAGAGATAATAGTAAAAGATATGGCGAAAGTTTCAATGCATTTTTGTTTTTGTCCCATGCATTTATGGTCGCCCCGAAGGAAATGGAATCTTGCGTAAAAGGTTTTTTTTTTTTTAAAGATGCCCATAAGTTTAACTTCCTACTACATTTTAACCCGCACGTCCGTGCGGATATTTTTCTATTTTATAAATGTATTTAGTATTATTACAAATATTTTAATTATATAATTTTTAATTTAATGCTATATATTGTGTAACTCTATAATTTTTTTTATATTTCTTTCTCAAAATTATTAATATATAGTGATTTGTTTATAACATTTTAATTTATTATTAATTTTTATTTACTTACTAATATATTTTCGAGTTGAAATACAATAAAATAACCATATGAAATAATCAAATAAAGAATCTTTTTCAAAATATATTTTTTCTTTAATTTATACATTTTTCATATAATATATTTTAAATTTTATTTATTTATATTACTTAAAAGAAATATATTTAATATGTATAATAAAATATACTTTAACATATATCGTTTTAATGTTTTACGGAATTTATAAGTAAAAACACTGTTTTGTTTAAATAATATAGACTTATTTTTAGTAAATTTTATACATATTAGTATCTATCATATTATTTTATTAAAAATTAATTTTGAATTTTTTTGTTACTACATCTAATCTATTATTTTATACATAAGATATTTGAATTTTGGTACTATTTAAAAGAAAATTCCCAACATATTTTTTATAACTAAGACAAAAATAAATTTAAAAATAAAATTTGATTTGTCATTAATATTTTAAGTGAGTTACTAAAATACCATAGTTTTCTATTGACATTTAAAAAAAAATAGTATATGAAATAAAGTTTATTATATATTATTATATTTCTGTATACAAACATTTTGAAACAATATATTGTTGAGAGTTTCAATATAAATAAAAAATTGTAGATATATAAGTTTAACATATGTTAATACATTTATTTTGTATAAAGCTATTATAATAAATGTGTAAATAGAAGAAAATATTTAATCTGCTATCCATGTTTCCAAACATTCTTCCTTTAGTCTACTATCTATGTTTCCAAACATTCCAATTTTGTACTTGATTTTTAATAATATAGATGTTAGTTAATAAATAAGTCACAATATTTTCAATAAGTCCAAAAAAAACATGCAAAGGTAATTTTCAAATATGACTCTGTTTTAATATATTAGATAGTACTATTTATATAATTAACCAAAATAGTTTTTTACTATTGTTTCGAGATAATTTTCTGTAAGAATTGTACAAAAATGTAAAGTTTATTTTTATTTTTTGTAATTGGTGTTAAGTTAAGTTTATTTTTCAGTTGAAGGTTCCATAAATTTAGAAACATATAGTATATGCTACCATATCTGTAAACAATACTAGGATGGGTATAAGTCTCCTCGAAATCAATAAATATAAATAAATTTAAGGTATAAATGTATGGCATTTATAGAGTAAACTTTTACCTTCAATTTATTATACTTCTGTTTCAGCTAAAAATCTACCAATCAACTAAACTGTTATTTCTTTTTATTTACTCTATTCATTGTATAAAAAACACTCTCAAAATATACTCTTAGATTATACAACTGAAATAAATGTTCTTTCTAGTTTTTTTTTCCTCTTTCCGCTTACCATCCTTTTAAAGTTTTACTTTCCGATCGTTTCAATCTTTTTGTTTACTCCATGTACCTTTCACGTTTATACCAATCATAACTTTAGATATATATCTGATGCAGGGTGGAAACACAATCCAGTAATCATTCCTGGATATTTATCAGTAACAAATTTGGAAAAATAATTCAGATTTCTGAGATACGGGAAATTTATTTGCCGGCACTAATTTTTTCTAGTTAGAATATACTCTTGGGAGACTTCTGAAAGAGAGTAAAATGTAATCTTATGAATTATTTTGTAAATAAATATCATAAGCTTCTTTTTTTAGCACGTGAAATATATTGAGCGTGAAGTTTTAAGTGAAGATTTTTACTTGTTTCATAGATTGACACTATATATATATGATAAGTTAACAAAAATCTTTTACAATATTTTCTTAAAAATTGCAGAAAGTAAGGCCAAACATGAAATATGGATATTTTCAACAAAAAAAACATGAAAGATGGTACATACCGAAGATTATAAAATATGGAACAACAACGTACTGTTATCTCGTTGATAATTTTAGGTTATATAGTGTATCATTATTTATTTATTTTGATGAAAATATAGTATATCATCATTACATATATATAACTCATGGAAACAAATATATTTCCAGGTTTAGGCTGATGTTGATTTCAACATAATGTAAACAAAAATGTTCATAGGCTCTAGATATTTGCGCAGAAATCTGTCTTGTAAATAAATTTTTTTGGTAAAAAATGTATCTACATTATTTCTTGCCTGTTTCAAATTAGAACAGTCCAAAAAGAAAAAAACACACATACATCTAGGTCACCATATGATTTCACAGAAGAAAATGACTTACAACAAACATTCCAACACTCCCAACTCCTTGCATATGCTACTGTCATTGATCTCGATGCTAGAAACAAACTGACAGTCCTAATCGCACATAAATAATTAATTAAAAATATGATAAATTAAATTGACACCGCTGAATAATTTTGTACTTGGAGCTACAAATTGGTTAGGGAGCGTGAACTTTTCTTAATATTCAGAAAGATTTGCACTGCATTTCTATATATGGTACAAATGTCAACAAATTATAATTTGACATTACATAAAAAGGTCTATGGTCAAATAGTCAACAAATCTATTGATATGGACATATTTTCCAAAGAAGCTGAATTCAAAATGGAGTTGATTGCATGGAACATTCACTTCACTAGTAATCAGAAGATGATACCAGTGAGAGGTTTACAGAATTTAACACTCTCTTTCTTAATCTTTAATACTTAATATCATTTTCTCTCTATTACACCTTATTATTCAACATTCACTTTATTTTTAACGTCTACAATAGTTTTATTTAATAAAACTCAACACCTTACATCACCATTTCTAAATCATATTTTTATCTTAAAATTTAAAACTATGTATTAATAATAATATTAATTGTAATTAACTTAAATAACTAAAATGGCATATTTTTTTAATAAATTTTCATTTTCATTTTGTATTTATATCCTTAAATAATTTTAAATAAATAATACTAAAATTAATATTATTAACTAAATTTTTTGAAAAACACTAAAATAGTTTATTAGAAGCTAAACAAAATAATGAAAAATTATGGTTTTTATATCCAAATGAAAAGAGATTAGTCTCTATTTGTAGATCATAAAAATTTATGAATCTTGATACATATATATATATATATATATATATATACTAATAAATAATTAAATTTGAATAATTGAATGAAGATAAAAATAATAAAAACTTAGACAACCAATAAAAATTGATGACAACAGTCAATAATTTTAACTTTAACTTTTTAAAGAGTTAGCATATGTATCAAGATAATTTGTGTTTTATGAGCTACATAACATTGCTTTTTAGTCAATATGCTTAGAACCTTACGGCTTGCTAAGACATGACTGTGGTTCAATGGCTTGTAACACTCATGTTCCACGGTCCTATCTACATGATCCAACACCATGATTTTGTGTGATCGTTTGGGTTTAGAGATTAAGGAAGCATGGATTGTATAGCAAAGATGTCAACATTTTTTTGCAAATATGATATGATTGCTAAAAGAGGGATTTGACGGTCAACATTTTTCTCTTAGACCACTTCCAACCCCAAGCTCTCTCACGTACACAATTATATAATAAAATAATAATAAAGTTAGAAAGAGGAAATTTATAAGAGTCAAGACACATTATCCTTTTCATTCGTAAATATAAATATATCACAAACATAAATTAATTGGTTTATTTAAAAACAATACACACTAAATGCAAAAGTCACTAGTTCACACGCAAGCACAAACAAACAGTCGAAACACAAATCAAGTTCCAGTCTCTCCATCCAACAGGCTCCAAAGTTGCTCAACGTCAAACGCAGAGGTTGCACCCTTTTTTGTTGATGTAGCTTCTGGAAAGAGTGCAGCTGGATCTTGGCTCTCATCTAGCAAATCCTCCCACCACATATTCTGACCATCCATGAAGCTACTAACAAGCTCAGATTTATCATCATCTTTATCACATGTGATTATATTTTCACAAACATCATTAGTGTCGTTGAGTCCATGGCATAGAGGAACAGTGTCAGCTTCTGGCATGCCATTGATATGGCTGCAGCTGTTGTTAACGGTGAAGGATCGAGGTCGAGGTTTGAAAACTTCGGTTTTTTGGGCTGGTGTGGTAGAAGAGCAAGGAATGTTTCTCTTTTTCATCTGGTTCTTACAACCTGGTTCATGTTTCTTACTCAAATGGGTGTTCCAGTAATTTTTGACGTCATTGGCGGTCCGACCGGGTAATCTACCAGCAATTAAGGACCACCTAAGCATGCATTTGAACGATTAGGGATATATATATATATATATATGACTTAGTAATGAATCATATACATATGAAATAAAGTACCTTTTTATCAAAAAATTAATAATTCAATTGACGCCTAATGAGGATACCAAATAAAGTTGAGTTTATGTCTTGAATGTAAACCTGTTTCCTAAAAGCTTATGAAGGCGAAGAAGAAGATCAACTTCATCAGAGTTTAGCTTTCCTCTCTTGATACTTGGCTTCAAATAGTTCAACCATCTTAGTCTACAACTCTTCCTGCACCGATTCAGCCCTACAAAACCAATAATTGACATATAATATTATTAAAAGGGCGAGCAAAGACTGCATTCATGTCTCCTAAAATTTTATCATGAAGAATCTAAGTAGAGATCAATACAAACAGTATTCCACACAAACACACGGGTTCGTTCAGAAAATTTCACAGAGTTCTTTCACTCAACGACAAACCAACAAAGAGAGTTGGCATCTTTTGCTTTGTTAGCGTAAAAAAATTAGTCTTAAATACATATCTTTATTTAATTAAGTCGGCATACTTAAATATGAAAACCCTAAATTTTATTCTTCATGAAAAACATAAGAACATATGAATCGATGATTCATTCGTTAAAACAAAAAGAAAAACAATGATTGTGCACCACGGTGTTAATTAATTTCTTAATATTTCATCGGTTACAAAAAGATGTAGCATTAAATTTTTTACACATATTAACAACTCGTTTAAAGTTTGATTATTAGTGTATTTATTTTTTATAATTAATTATTTTCATAATTTTTAACCAATAGAATTTAGTAAACACAATTATTATTATTAATTAATAATTTACCATTAATTAATAAATTAAAAAATAAAATATATTTTTTTGAAATTTTTTTAAACATGAAATTTTTCGAAACGGAGGGAGTAGTAAACATAAAATACATAGTGTTTAATTATATGTATATGTGTCTACGTCATAATTAAAAAGTAGCATACGACCTCTTATTTTATTGAGAAAGGGAAAAAAACATACCAGCTCTTAAAGGAACTTGGTGCCATTTCCCTTCTCCATACTTATCAATGCATTGCCTCAAAAGATTATCTTCTTCAGCAGTCCATGCACCTTTTCTCAACCCTTTGGACGAACCCTCCATGGACCAAAGATAATTAATTAAATATTAGAAGTATTTAACCAATATTTTATTTTAACAAATTGTACGTGAAGGCTTGAGGAAAATGTTTCTATTGTGGCTTTTGACAAATCCTTCGAGGGCTTTATTTATACACGTGATGTGCAGAGGGAAGTGGCGTGCTGTCTAGTATCCACATTTCATGCTTTTAATTTGCTAATTTAGTTAGTTATGTAATTTATGTTCTGCTGCTGATATAGACTAATAAAGAAGATTCATAGCACTTAGTCTCTTCATCTTTGTTTTTTTCAATACTTTAAAGAAAAACATATCTCTTAACAAAATTAGGAGAAAGGACGATTAATCATTGGTGGAAGATGGTTTATATGACTAAAAGAGGGTTAGAAACATGATTAGAAGAGTGGGTGGATGTATGAGTACACAATTTGCAAAATAATTATGAATTTATTTATGAGTACTGAAATCACAATTTTGCAAATTGTTCTACGATATCAAAAGTGCCACGTTGTTGAGTATGTACTTTTGGCAGAGAGTTCAAAAAGATATAGTACTTGAACTTCATTTGATATTAAAACAATAATATTGACGAAATACATCATAATCATTTGATTAGAGATTTTCATATTTAACGTTAGCCATTTGTTAGTACATAATTTCCAGCTCAGTAATATGGGCCCGTTAAAAGAGAGGAATGAAAGCGAAAGTGAAATTAAAAGCAAAGGTGAAATGAAGAAGGTAGCCCAAACCAAATCGGACTAGATGACATTTAAAGCAGTAAAGATTGGAAAGCCAAGTCAACTATGGAGTCCAGAGTTGGACGTGCCTATCTTTCTAAGAATATCTCCAAAATTAATTTAAAATTTTAATAAGTCGATAAAACTTCAAATTTGAAGCAAAGATGTGTTTCTCTAAAAGAAGAACTTCAAAATCTAA